>JAJOZX010011094.1:0-77521 GCA_023014485.1 Bathynomus jamesi | reverse complement strand
AATATAACTACGACTTCGAATATAACTCTGCCTTGAACTCTCTCAAGTATTCTGAAACTGAAAATGAAACTTAACTGTCTAACTTGAACGCTTGTCAAGTGAAGATTAGCTGAAAAATGGAAAATGACTGCACTTGATCTTTATCAAGTGGAGACGATTAACCTCTGGGGTTTGGTTGACCCTCTTGGTGCAATCTTCTGACTTCAAAAACTGACTTCAAAAAAATGACTTCAAAATTACTTCAAGTATCTCTCTAAATCTATAAACTCTCTGTAAACTCTCTCTAAACTCTCTTAATTTGCAAGTCAATTCAATTCAGTAATTGAAAAATATGCAAAACAAAAATTTAAAAAATGTAAACAACATTTCACTCTAATGTACACGAAGGTACGATACTATTATGTTTGATACATAAAATAAAATTATTCTATACTGAATATAACACTGAAAATAACTGCGGCAATTGACTCTGCGACAATTGAACTCTCTTTGAAATTAACTCTCTTTGAAATTAACTCTCTTTGAAATTAACTCTCTTTGAAATTAAATCTCTTTGAAATTACTGTTTACAATTAACTCTGTTACAATTAACTCTGTTTCACTAAAAAAATGTATCACTGGTGTCTCAAATGTTCACTGTGTTTCTTGTAAATTCTGACTTAATATTCATTATTAACTGTTAATAATAGTGACTTTTTTCAAATGTTTATAAATTACTTAAGAAACACAAAATGTACTTAACAAAATTTTCTATGGGGAAATCCTTGAGACGTTGTCCTGAAGACGTCTTGCTGGCTACTTCTTCTTGGATGAAAACTATACGTGGAGAACTTGGAGTCGTGACACACCGGTCAAGGGTGGATGTTACGAACTAGAAGTCGTGACACGCCGGTCAAATGGTTTTATCCTGATGCAGGGTAATTTCTATCTTGGCCAAAGAGTGGCCTCTTCTTAAAATCATCTTCTTCCTTAAAATAATCTTGTTATCCTGGTGCAGGGTAATTTCTATCTTGGCCAAAGAGTGGCCTCTTCTTAAAATATCTTCTTAAAATCTTCTTTTTATCCTGATGCAGGGTAATTTCTATTCTTGGCCAAAGAGTGGCCACTTGTTAAATCTTCTTCTTCTTAAAAATCTTCTTGTTCTTAAAAATCTTCCTCTTCTTGAAAAATCTTCTTCTCTTTTAAAAATCTTCCTTATTAAAAATCTTCTTGTAAAAAATCGTCTTCTTAAAAATATTCTTCGTAAAATCATCATCTTATCCTGGTATAGGGTCTGGAGTTGTTATCTTCCTTCTTCTATGTGTTTATCCTGGCAGGGTCGCCAGCTGTTAACCCCTCCGTCTATGGCCCTTGTCGGTTCGGATTCGACGGGGGGTTCTGGTTAGGAGGCTGCAACGGATATTTCTTCTATATACTTTTCTTCTATAACTTTCTAATTCTTTTCTCCGCTTTATGGGTCGACACTCTATTAATTCTTTTCTTTTTATAATTCTCTGATCCTTTCTCTTATACTAAAAATTATCGACTTTTCTTTTATAACTTGTCGACTTGACTAAGTTTCTGAAGAGAGCACGGCTCGAAGGAAAAAGATAAAAAAACTTCTTTTACTGTGGTTTACTTCTTAAAAATTACAGGTATTGCTCTGAATTTACAAGGGTTAGAGGTTCGACCTCTTTCGACCATGGCTCAGGCCGGAATCTAAAAATATTAAGAAGGCAAGGGGCCTCTGCCCCTCCTAATGAGGTGCTAATATGAAGTCTAATGGAGAAGTGCTTAAATAAAGTGGTAATCTGAAGTGGCCAATGAAGTCGTGTATTTTTACAAATATACGTATAATATAACCTAATTTTTTGGGGGAGGACAGTTCAAGGTTAAATTTCCCCCTTTTTAAACACATGATCAGATGTTTTAAAAGATTGCAAATTTCAAATTAAAAAATAAAATAACAAAAACTAATTTGTATTTTTTCGCCGAGTCTACATTTTTGACGGCGATATCATTTCGTAATAGTACACATAAGTACAATTTGAGTACATGACTGTATACGTATTAATTTTGGTTCATTACAATTACGATTACAATTACCAATTAATTCACATTCACTTGTTGTTTAATTACACTTCCATTTTAAAGTACATTCTTACATGATAAATTAAATCATTACATTCAATTACAGTTTCATTGAAGTACATTACATTATATTAAATCAAGTATTACAGTTAATTACAATTAAACAGTTACTATAACTCGTTTTGTTTATACAGTGTTTCTTATTAATAGACAATTAAGATGTTAGAAATATAATACAAAGTACATGGCACTTACGAGATAATTTATTTACGAAATAATATGTTATAATGTTATGAATTTGAAATCAGAGCGAACGGAGGTATTTTTATCTTTGAGGCGCTCGATTCTGTCGTCGTGAGTGGAATTCGGTCTTACTAAGCATTGTTTTGAGTTCACCTCGGGAGGTCATATAATTAAAAATAAAAATGAAAAAATAATACGAGAACGTTTTTTCGCGTTCTCGAACGAACCTAAAGTCAAAGTTTCGCGCCTCACAAATTGACACGAGTAACCATAGACTGATAAGTTGATATGGCATAAGTAGACAATAGGTAGATGAATGAATAAGTAATAAAATAAATAAAAGATAGGTCAAGAAAGAACATGAATGTAAGAATGAGTATGGTTGAATAATAATGTTTATACTCATAACATATAAATAATGACTTCTATAGAGTGTTTCGTCCTTAGCATGATGTTAAAGAATTTTCATACATTGGATACTAGATATACAGTATGATGAAGGGAAAATGTGACGTCATAGTTATTGAATTTTTACGTATAGTACAAATCATTGTAAGGAAGATTTACAAGAACGAATTAGAGACACGGAGTGGGAAACGTAAAGAGAATAAAGTTATTTTGTGACGTCATAGTGTATAAGTCATTATTAGAAAGATGAATTAGAAAAATACAGGAATGAATAAAGACGTACAAATCGAAATTCTATCCAAAACTCGCTTATGATTTTTGGTTTCTTATGTAAAAATGGACAATGAATTCATATAATGATGGTGTAGGAATTGTTCATTGTTCACTTTTTACATTACTCTCCCCTTTTAAAAATGATATTTATACAATAATTTAATAGGGTACCATTAATACAATACAAATGAGAAAATAACATCCTAACAGGGTACCATTAGTTACAATACAAATTTTATACAGAACGATTTCGCGTGGTCGAGTACAATGCAGAGTATCCAAATTTTTAAAATGACACTTGCTTACAAAATATAAAAAATCAAAGATTAATACTTTAGTTTAGACAAACATTTAATAGGATTAATACATTAATTTAGACAACCAATTAAGTTAGACAAACAATGATATGGTTAAAATTTTTTACAATTTTTTTTTTTTTTTTCTGTGGGATAAATTATGTACATAATGAATAGTTAAAAGGGTAAAAATGCGAATCGTACAATCTATAAACTAATTTTTATTGACTAGTGTAGGTAAAAATAGAATTACGTAATGGATGATGTATAGACCTGTGGTCTAGTGTGTATTTATGTTTATTGGGTACAAAGTGTGTATTTTATAAGTTCGAGAGACAGATTAGCTGAGAGGATTGTTAAATTAACTGTATAAATGCATGAGCAAAAATTTATATATAGTAAGCAAAAATGATTAAGATTAAATTACGCGCAATGAAATAGTTTATTGTGATATCCAATGATTTTAGCATGAGGTTTGTATATATAGTATATATAGTGTGCATACATGCATTTTTATTGACTGTTGTAGGTACAAATCGAATTACGTAGTGGATGATGTATAGACCTGTGGTCAAACGTGTATTTATGTTTATTGTTATTATTATTATTGTTATTATTATTATTATTATTATTACAAAATCCTTTAAGCTCAAGGTCAATTATTATAAAATCTAATTACAGGTAAATTTTTCATTAAAAATTATTTTTATATAATAAAAAAAATATATTAAAAAGGTTTAATAATTTTTGCAGGTTAAGTAGAAAAATCATACTCTTTCGTTGAATGTTGATAGAATTTTGAATTATTTGATATTTTAGTCTGAAAACTTGTTTGCATATAGACAAATACATCTGTTTTATTGCGTAGAAGTTTTATTAAAAATTAAATGACTGAAATTTAGGGTATGTGCGGTCATACGGGTAAATTTCCCGATCGTACAGAGCAGGATAAATTAGGTACATGATCGATTAATTAATTATTACACAACTATTATTATCACGTATACATTACAATGATTATCAAAGTCATTACAACCTTTGTACAAATAATAAATTACATAACTACATAACAAATCGGTGAATTTCCGTCTTACAAACAAAGAAAAAAGGTTAAACTAAAGACGCAAATCGGTCAATTCAGGTTGAATTTAATTCTCTTTTACAACAAAAAAAAGGTTGAATTATATTCTCTTGAACAACAAAAAAAAGGTTGAATTCAATTGATTGCATTGAAAACTTGGGACTTGAAAACTAACTTCTTTTCAAAACTAACTTTTTTTCAAAACTAACTTTTCCAAAATTAACTTTTTCAAAACTAACTTTTTTCAAAACTAACTTTTTTCAAAATTAACTTTTTCAAAACTAACTTTTTCAAAATTAACTTTTTCAAAACTAACTTCTGTAATCTCTGGGGCGGTTGTCCCTCTTGGATGCAACCTATTGACTTGACCTCTTATCAAGTATTTCTATAAATCTCTCTAACTTGGAATATATCTCTCTAACTTCAAATAAAACTCTCTGACTTCAAATAAAACTCTCTGACTTCAAATAAAACTCTCTGACTTCAAATATAACTCTCTGACTTCGAATATAACTCTCTGACTTCGAATATAACTCTGACTTCGAATATAACTCTGACTTCGAATATAACTCTGACTTCGAATATAACTCTGCCTTGAACTCTCTCAAGTATTCTGAAACTGAAAATGAAACTTAACTGTCTAACTTGAACGCTTGTCAAGTGAAGATTAACTGAAAAATGGAAAATGACTGCACTTGATCTTTATCAAGAGGAGACGATTAACCTCTGGGGTTTGGTTGACCCTCTTGGTGCAATCTTCTGACTTCAAAAACTGACTTCAAAAAAATGACTTCAAAATTACTTCAAGTATCTCTCTAAATCTATAAACTCTCTGTAAACTCTCTCTAAACTCTCTTAATTTGCAAGTCAATTCAATTCAGTAATTGAAAAAATTGCAAACAAAAAATTAAAAAAAATGTAAACAATATTTCACTCTAATGTACACGAAGGTACGATACTATTATGTTTGATACATAAAATAAAATTATTCTATACTGAATATAACTGAAAATAACTGCGGCAATTGACTCTGCGACAATTGACTCTCTTTGAAATTAACTCTCTTTGAAATTAACTCTCTTTGAAATTAACTCTCTTTGAAATTAACTCTCTTTGAAATTAACTCTGTTACAATTAACTCTGTTACAATTAACTCTGTTTCACTAAAAAAAAATGTATCACTGGTGTCTGAAATGTTCACTGTTTCTTGTAAATTCTGACTTAATATTCATTATTAACTGTTAATAATAGTGAATTTTTTCAAATGTTTATAAATTACTTAAGAAAACAAAATGTACTTAACAAAATTTTCTATGGGGAAATCCTTGAGACGTGTCCTGAAGACGTCTTGCTGGCTACTTCTTCTTGGATGAAAACTAGACGTGGAGAACTTGGAGTCGTGACACACCGGTCAAGGGTGGATGTTACGAACTAGAAGTCGTGACACGCCGTCAAATGGTTTTATCCTGATGCAGGGTAATTTCTATCTTGGCCAAAGAGTGGCCTCTTCTTAAAATCATCTTCTTAAAATAATCTTGTTATCCTGGTGCAGGGTAATTTCTATCTTGGCCAAAGAGTGGCCTCTTCTTAAAATAATCTTCTTAAAATCTTCTTTTTATCCTGATGCAGTGTAATTTCTATTCTTGGCCAAAGAGTGGCCACTTATTAAAATCTTCTTCTTCTTAAAAATCTTCTTGTTCTTAAAAATCTTCCTCTTCTTGAAAATCTTCTTCTTCTTAAAAATCTTCCTTATTAAAAATCTTCTTGTAAAAATCGTCTTCTTAAAAATATTCTTCGTAAAATCATCATCTTATCCTGGTATAGGGTCTGGAGTTGTTATCTTCCTTCTTCTATGTGTTTATCCTGGCAGGGTCGCCAGCTGTTAACCCCTCCGTCTATGGCCCTTTGTCGGTTCGGATTCGACGGGGGGGTTCTGGTTAGGAGGCTGCAACGGATATTTCTTCTATATACTTTTCTTCTATAACTTTCTAATTCTTTTCTCTCGCTTTATGGGGTCGACACTCTATTAATTCTTTTCTTTTTATAATTCTCTGATCCTTTCTCTTATACTAAAAATTATCGACTTTTCTTTTATAACTTGTCGACTTGACTAAGTTCTGAAGAGAGCACGGCTCGAAGGAAAAAGATAAAAAAACTTCTTTTACTGTGGTTTACTTCTTAAAAATTACAGGTATTGCTCTGAATTTACAAGGGTAGAGGTTCGACCTCTTTCGACCATGGCTCAGGCCGGAATCTAAAAATATTAAGAAGGCAAGGGGCCTCTGCCCCCTCCTAATGAGGTGCTAATATGAAGTCTAATGGAGAAGTGCCTTAAATAAAGTGGTAATCTGAAGTGGCCAATGAAGTCGTGTATTTTTACAAATATACGTATAATATAACCTAATTTTTGGGGGAGGACAGTTGAAGGTTAAATTTCCCCCCTTTTTAAACACATGATCAGATGTTTTAAAAGATTGCAAATTTCAAATTAAAAAATAAAATAACAAAAACTAATTTGTATTTTTTCGCCGAGTCTACATTTTTGACGGCGATATCATTTCGTAATAGTACACATAAGTACAATTTGAGTACATGACTGTATACGTATTAATTTTGGTTCATTACAATTACGATTACAATTACCAATTAATTCACATTCACTTGTTGTTTAATTACACTTCCATTTTAAAGTACATTCTTACATGATAAATTAAATCATTACATTCAATTACAGTTTCATTGAAGTACATTACATTATATTAAATCAAGTATTACAGTTAATTACAATTAAACAGTTACTATAACTCGTTTTGTTTATACAGTGTTTCTTATTAATAGACAATTAAGATGTTAGAAATATAATACAAAGTACATGGCACTTACGAGATAATTTATTTACGAAATAATATGTTATAATGTTATGAATTTGAAATCAGAGCGAACGGAGGTATTTTTATCTTTGAGGCGCTCGATTCTGTCGTCGTGAGTGGAATTCGGTCTTACTAAGCATTGTTTTGAGTTCACCTCGGGAGGTCATATAATTAAAAATAAAAATGAAAAAAATAATATGAGAACGTTTTTTCGCGTTCTCGAACGAACCTAAAGTTTCGCGCCTCACAAATTGACACGAGTAACCATAGACTGATAAGTTGATATGGCATAAGTAGACAATAGGTAGATGAATGAATAAGTAATAAAATTAATAAAGGATATCGGTCAAGAAAGAACATGAATGTAAGAATGAGTATGGTTGAATAATAATGTTTATACTCATAACATATAAATAATGACTTCTATAGAGTGTTTCGTCCTTAGCATGATGTTAAAGAATTTTCATACATTGGATACTAGATATACAGTATGATGAAGGGAAAATGTGACGTCATAGTTATTGAATTTTTACGTATAGTACAAATCATTGTTAGGAAGATTTACAAGAACGAATTAGAGACACAGAGTGGGAAACGTAAAGAGAATAAAGTTATTTTGTGACGTCATAGTGTATAAGTCATTATTAGAAAGATGAATTAGAAAAATACAGGAATGAATAAAGACGTACAAATCGAAATTCTATCCAAAACTCGCTTATGATTTTTGGTTTCTTATGTAAAAATGGACAATGAATTCATATAATGATGGTGTAGGAATTGTTCATTGTTCACTTTTTACATTACTCTCCCCTTTTAAAAATGATATTTATACAATAATTTAATAGGGTACCATTAATACAATACAAATGAGAAAATAACATCCTAACAGGGTACCATTAGTTACAATACAAATTTTATACAGAACGATTTCGCGTGGTCGAGTACAATGCAGAGTATCCAAATTTTTAAAATGACACTTGCTTACAAAATATAAAAAATCAAAGATTAATACTTTAGTTTAGACAAACATTTAATAGGATTAATACATTAATTTAGACAACCAATTAAGTTAGACAAACAATGATATGGTTAAAAATTTTACATTTTTTTTTTTTTTCTGTGGGATAAATTATGTACATAATGAATAGGTAAAAGGGAAAAATGCAAATCGTACAATCTATAAACTAATTTTTATTGACTAGTGTAGGTAAAAATAGAATTACGTAATGGATGATGTATAGACCTGTGGTCTAGTGTGTATTTATGTTTATTGGGTACAAAGTGTGTATTTTATAAGTTCGAGAGACAGATTAGCTGAGAGGATTGTTAAATTAACTGTATAAATGCATGAGCAAAAATTTATATATAGTAAGCAAAAATGATTAAGATTAAATTACGCGCAATGAAATAGTTTATTGTGATATCCAATGATTTTAGCATGAGGTTTGTATATATAGTATATATAGTGTGCATACATGCATTTTTATTGACTGTTGTAGGTACAAATCGAATTACGTAGTGGATGATGTATAGACCTGTGGTCAAACGTGTATTTATGTTTATTGTTATTATTATTATTGTTATTATTATTATTATTATTATTACAAAATCCTTTAAGCTCAAGGTCAATTATTATAAAATCTAATTACAGGTAAATTTTTCATTAAAAATTATTTTTATATAATAAAAAAAATATATTAAAAAGGTTTAATAATTTTTGCAGGTTAAGTAGAAAAATCATACTCTTTCGTTGAATGTTGATAGAATTTTGAATTATTTGATATTTTAGTCTGAAAACTTGTTTGCATATAGACAAATACATCTGTTTTATTGCGTAGAAGTTTTATTAAAAATTAAATGACTGAAATTTAGGGTATGTGCGGTCATACGGGTAAATTTCCCGATCGTACAGAGCAGGATAAATTAGGTACATGATCGATTAATTAATTATTACACAACTATTATTATCACGTATACATTACAATGATTATCAAAGTCATTACAACCTTTGTACAAATAATAAATTACATAACTACATAACAAATCGGTGAATTTCCGTCTTACAAACAAAGAAAAAAGGTTAAACTAAAGACGCAAATCGGTCAATTCAGGTTGAATTAATTCTCTTTTACAACAAAAAAAGGTTGAATTAAATTCGCTTGAACAACAAAAAAAAGGTTGAATTCAATTGACTGCATTGAAAACTTGGGACTTGAAAACTAACTTCTTTTCAAAACTAACTTTTTTTCAAAACTAACTTTTCAAAATTAACTTTTTCAAAACTAACTTTTTTCAAAACTAACTTTTTTTCAAAACTAACTTTTTTCAAAACTAACTTTTTCAAAACTAACTTTTTCAAAATTAACTTTTTCAAAACTACCTTTTTCAAAATTAACTTTTTCAAAACTAACTTCTGTAATCTCTGGGGCGGTTGTCCCTCTTGGATGCAACCTATTGACTTGACCTCTTATCAAGTATTTCTATAAATCTCTCTAACTTGGAATATATCTCTCTAACTTCAAATAAAACTCTCTGACTTCAAATAAAACTCTCTGACTTCAAATAAAACTCTCTGACTTCAAATATAACTCTCTGACTTCGAATATAACTCTCTGACTTCGAATATAACTCTGACTTCGAATATAACTCTGACTTCGAATATAACTCTGACTTCGAATATAACTCTGCCTTGAACTCTCTCAAGTATTCTGAAACTGAAAATGAAACTTAACTGTCTAACTTGAACGCTTGTCAAGTGAAGATTAACTGAAAAATGGAAAATGACTGCACTTGATCTTTATCAAGTGGAGACGATTAACCTCTGGGGTTTGGTTGACCCTCTTGGTGCAATCTTCTGACTTCAAAAACTGACTTCAAAAAAATGACTTCAAAATTACTTCAAGTATCTCTCTAAATCTATAAACTCTCTGTAAACTCTCTCTAAACTCTCTTAATTTGCAAGTCAATTCAATTCAGTAATTGAAAAAATTTGCAAACAAAAAATTTAAAAAAATGTAAACAACATTTCACTCTAATGTACACGAAGGTACGATACTATTATGTTTGATACATAAAATAAAATTATTCTATACTGAATATAACACTGAAAATAACTGCGGCAATTGACTCTGCGACAATTGACTCTCTTTGAAATTAACTCTCTTTGAAATTAACTCTCTTTGAAATTAACTCTCTTTGAAATTAACTCTCTTAAATTAACTCTGTTACAATTAACTCTGTTACAATTAACTCTGTTTCACTAAAAAAAAATGTATCACTGGTGTCTCAAATGTTCACTGTGTTTCTTGTAAATTCTGACTTAATATTCATTATTAACTGTTAATAATAGTGAATTTTTTCAAATGTTTATAAATTACTTAAGAAAACAAAATGTACTTAACAAAATTTTCTATGGGGAAATCCTTGAGACGTGTCCTGAAGACGTCTTGCTGGCTACTTCTTCTTGGATGAAAACTAGACGTGGAGAACTTGGAGTCGTGACACACCGGTCAAGGGTGGATGTTACGAACTAGAAGTCGTGACACGCGGTCAAATGGTTTTATCCTGATGCAGGGTAATTTCTATCTTGGCCAAAGAGTGGCCTCTTCTTAAAATCATCTTCTTTAAAATAATCTTGTTATCCTGGTGCAGGGTAATTTCTATCTTGGCCAAAGAGTGGCCTCTTCTTAAAATAATCTTCTTAAAATCTTCTTTTATCCTGATGCAGGGTAATTTCTATTCTTGGCCAAAGAGTGGCCACTTGTAAAATCTTCTTCTTCTTAAAAATCTTCTTGTTCTTAAAAATCTTCCTCTTCTTGAAAATCTTCTTCTTCTTCTTAAAAATCTTTCCTTATTAAAAATCTTCTTGTAAAAATCGTCTTCTTAAAAATATTCTTCGTAAAATCATCATCTTATCCTGGTATAGGGTCTGGAGTTGTTATCTTCCTTCTTCTATGTGTTTATCCTGGCAGGGTCGCCAGCTGTTAACCCCTCCGTCTATGGCCCTTTGTCGGTTCGGATTCGACGGGGGGGTTCTGGTTAGGAGGCTGCAACGGATATTTCTTCTATATACTTTTCTTCTATAACTTTCTAATTCTTTTCTCTCGCTTTATGGGGTCGACACTCTATTAATTCTTTTCTTTTTATAATTCTCTGATCCTTTCTCTTATACTAAAAATTATCGACTTTTCTTTTATAACTTGTCGACTTGACTAAGTTCTGAAGAGAGCACGGCTCGAAGGAAAAAGATAAAAAAACTTCTTTTACTGTGGTTTACTTCTTAAAAATTACAGGTATTGCTCTGAATTTACAAGGGTAGAGGTTCGACCTCTTTCGACCATGGCTCAGGCCGGAATCTAAAAATATTAAGAAGGCAAGGGGCCTCTGCCCCCTCCTAATGAGGTGCTAATATGAAGTCTAATGGAGAAGTGCCTTAAATAAAGTGGTAATCTGAAGTGGCCAATGAAGTCGTGTATTTTTACAAATATACGTATAATATAACCTAATTTTTGGGGAGGACAATTGGAGGTTAAATTTCCCCCCTTTTTAAACACATGATCAGATGTTTTAAAAGATTGCAAATTTCAAATTAAAAAATAAAATAACAAAAACTAATTTGTATTTTTTCGCCGAGTCTACATTTTTGACGGCGATATCATTTCGTAATAGTACACATAAGTACAATTTGAGTACATGACTGTATACGTATTAATTTTGGTTCATTACAATTACGATTACAATTACCAATTAATTCACATTCACTTGTTGTTTAATTACACTTCCATTTTAAAGTACATTCTTACATGATAAATTAAATCATTACATTCAATTACAGTTTCATTGAAGTACATTACATTATATTAAATCAAGTATTACAGTTAATTACAATTAAACAGTTACTATAACTCGTTTTGTTTATACAGTGTTTCTTATTAATAGACAATTAAGATGTTAGAAATATAATACAAAGTACATGGCACTTACGAGATAATTTATTTACGAAATAATATGTTATAATGTTATGAATTTGAAATCAGAGCGAACGGAGGTATTTTTATCTTTGAGGCGCTCGATTCTGTCGTCGTGAGTGGAATTCGGTCTTACTAAGCATTGTTTTGAGTTCACCTCGGGAGGTCATATAATTAAAAATAAAAATGAAAAAATAATATGAGAACGTTTTTTCGCGTTCTCGAACGAACCTAAAGTTTCGCGCCTCACAAATTGACACGAGTAACCATAACTGATAAGTTGATATGGCATAAGTAGACAATAGGTAGATGAATGAATAAGTAATAAAATTAATAAAGGATATCGGTCAAGAAAGAACATGAATGTAAGAATGAGTATGGTTGAATAATAATGTTTATACTCATAACATATAAATAATGACTTCTATAGAGTGTTTCGTCCTTAGCATGATGTTAAAGAATTTTCATACATTGGATACTAGATATACAGTATGATGAAGGGAAAATGTGACGTCATAGTTATTGAATTTTACGTATAGTACAAATCATTGTTAGAAGATTTACAAGAACGAATTAGAGACACAGAGTGGGAAACGTAAAGAGAATAAAGTTATTTTGTGACGTCATAGTGTATAAGTCATTATTAGAAAGATGAATTAGAAAAATACAGGAATGAATAAAGACGTACAAATCGAAATTCTATCCAAAACTCGCTTATGATTTTTGGTTTCTTATGTAAAAATGGACAATGAATTCATATAATGATGGTGTAGGAATTGTTCATTGTTCACTTTTTACATTACTCTCCCCTTTTAAAAATGATATTTATACAATAATTTAATAGGGTACCATTAATACAATACAAATGAGAAAATAACATCCTAACAGGGTACCATTAGTTACAATACAAATTTTATACAGAACGATTTCGCGTGGTCGAGTACAATGCAGAGTATTAAATTTTTAAAATGACACTTGCTTACAAAATATAAAAAATCAAAGATTAATACTTTAGTTTAGACAAACATTTAATAGGATTAATACATTAATTTAGACAACCAATTAAGTTAGACAAACAATGATATGGTTAAAAATTTTTACATTTTTTTTTTTTTTTCTGTGGGATAAATTATGTACATAATGAATAGTAAAAGGGAAAAATGCAAATCGTACAATCTATAAACTAATTTTTATTGACTAGTGTAGGTAAAAATAGAATTACG
This sequence comes from Bathynomus jamesi, assembly GCA_023014485.1. Classification (NCBI taxonomy): domain Eukaryota; kingdom Metazoa; phylum Arthropoda; class Malacostraca; order Isopoda; family Cirolanidae; genus Bathynomus; species Bathynomus jamesi. The sequence goes on along the minus strand of JAJOZX010011094.1, from coordinate 64,090 downwards.
TAATGGATGATGTATAGACCTGTGGTCTAGTGTGTATTTATGTTTATTGGGTACAAAGTGTGTATTTTATAAGTTCGAGAGACAGATTAGCTGAGAGGATTGTTAAATTAACTGTATAAATGCATGAGCAAAAATTTATATATAGTAAGCAAAAATGATTAAGATTAAATTACGCGCAATGAAATAGTTTATTGTGATATCCAATGATTTTAGCATGAGGTTTGTATATATAGTATATATAGTGTGCATACATGCATTTTTATTGACTGTTGTAGGTACAAATCGAATTACGTAGTGGATGATGTATAGACCTGTGGTCAAACGTGTATTTATGTTTATTGTTATTATTATTATTGTTATTATTATTATTATTATTATTACAAAATCCTTTAAGCTCAAGGTCAATTATTATAAAATCTAATTACAGGTAAATTTTTCATTAAAAATTATTTTTATATAATAAAAAAAATATATTAAAAAGGTTTAATAATTTTTGCAGGTTAAGTAGAAAAATCATACTCTTTCGTTGAATGTTGATAGAATTTTGAATTATTTGATATTTTAGTCTGAAAACTTGTTTGCATATAGACAAATACATCTGTTTTATTGCGTAGAAGTTTTATTAAAAATTAAATGACTGAAATTTAGGGTATGTGCGGTCATACGGGTAAATTTCCCGATCGTACAGAGCAGGATAAATTAGGTACATGATCGATTAATTAATTATTACACAACTATTATTATCACGTATACATTACAATGATTATCAAAGTCATTACAACCTTTGTACAAATAAAAATTACATAACTACATAACAAATCGGTGAATTTCCGTCTTACAAACAAAGAAAAAGGTTAAACTAAAGACGCAAATCGGTCAATTCAGGTTGAATTAAATTCTCTTTTACAACAAAAAAAGGTTGAATTAAATTCGCTTGAACAACAAAAAAAAGGTTGAATTCAATTGACTGCATTGAAAACTTGGGACTTGAAAACTAACTTCTTTTCAAAACTAACTTTTTTTCAAAACTAACTTTTTCAAAATTAACTTTTTCAAAACTAACTTTTTCAAAACTAACTTTTTTTCAAAACTAACTTTTTTCAAAACTAACTTTTTTCAAACTAACTTTTTCAAAATTAACTTTTTCAAAACTACCTTTTTCAAAATTAACTTTTTCAAAACTAACTTCTGTAATCTCTGGGGCGGTTGTCCCTCTTGGATGCAACCTATTGACTTGACCTCTTATCAAGTATTTCTATAAATCTCTCTAACTTGGAATATATCTCTCTAACTTCAAATAAAACTCTCTGACTTCAAATAAAACTCTCTGACTTCAAATAAAACTCTCTGACTTCAAATATAACTCTCTGACTTCAAATATAACTCTCTGACTGACTCTGACTTCGAATATAACTCTGACTTCGAATATAACTCTGACTTCGAATATAACTCTGACTTCGAATATAACTCTGCCTTGAACTCTCTCAAGTATTCTGAAACTGAAAATGAAACTTAACTGTCTAACTTGAACGCTTGTCAAGTGAAGATTAGCTGAAAAATGGAAAATGACTGCACTTGATCTTTATCAAGTGGAGACGATTAACCTCTGGGGTTTGGTTGACCCTCTTGGTGCAATCTTCTGACTTCAAAACTGACTTCAAAAAAATGACTTCAAAATTACTTCAAGTATCTCTCTAAATCTATAAACTCTCTGTAAACTCTCTCTAAACTCTCTTAATTTGCAAGTCAATTCAATTCAGTAATTGAAAAAATTTGCAAACAAAAAATTAAAAAAAATGTAAACAACATTTCACTCTAATGTACACGAAGGTACGATACTATTATGTTTGATACATAAAATAAAATTATTCTATACTGAATATAACACTGAAAATAACTGCGGCAATTGACTCTGCGACAATTGACTCTCTTTGAAATTAACTCTCTTTGAAATTAACTCTCTTTGAAATTAACTCTGTTACAATTAACTCTGTTACAATTAACTCTGTTTCACTAAAAAAAAATGTATCACTGGTGTCTCAAATGTTCACTGTGTTTCTTGTAAATTCTGACTTAATATTCATTATTAACTGTTAATAATAGTGACTTTTTTCAAATGTTTATAAATTACTTAGAAAACAAAATGTACTTAACAAAATTTTCTATGGGGAAATCCTTGAGACGTGTCCTGAAGACGTCTTGCTGGCTACTTCTTCTTGGATGAAAACTAGACGTGGAGAACTTGGAGTCGTGACACACCGGTCAAGGGTGGATGTTACGAACTAGAAGTCGTGACACGCCGGTCAAATGGTTTTATCCTGATGCAGGGTAATTTCTATCTTGGCCAAAGAGTGGCCTCTTCTTAAAATCATCTTCTTCTTAAAATAATCTGTTATCCTGGTGCAGGGTAATTTCTATCTTGGCCAAAGAGTGGCCTCTTCTTAAAATAATCTTCTTAAAATCTTCTTTTATCCTGATGCAGGTAATTTCTATTCTTGGCCAAAGAGTGGCCACTTGTTAAAATCTTCTTCTTCTTAAAAATCTTCTTTTCTTAAAATCTTCCTCTTCTTGAAAATCTTCTTCTTCTTCTTAAAAATCTTCTTATTAAAAATCTTCTTGTAAAAATCGTCTTCTTAAAAATATTCTTCGTAAAATCATCATCTTATCCTGGTATAGGGTCTGGAGTTGTTATCTTCCTTCTTCTATGTGTTTATCCTGGCAGGGTCGCCAGCTGTTAACCCCTCCGTCTATGGCCCTTTGTCGGTTCGGATTCGACGGGGGGTTCTGGTTAGGAGGCTGCAACGGATATTTCTTCTATATACTTTTCTCTATAACTTTCTAATTCTTTTCTCTCGCTTTATGGGGTCGACACTCTATTAATTCTTTTCTTTTTATAATTCTCTGATCCTTTCTCTTATACTAAAAATTATCGACTTTTCTTTTATAACTTGTCGACTTGACTAAGTTCTGAAGAGAGCACGGCTCGAAGGAAAAAGATAAAAAAACTTCTTTTACTGTGGTTTACTTCTTAAAAATTACAGGTATTGCTCTGAATTTACAAGGGTAGAGGTCGACCTCTTTCGACCATGGCTCAGGCCGGAATCTAAAAATATTAAGAAGGCAAGGGGCCTCTGCCCCCTCCTAATGAGGTGCTAATATGAAGTCTAATGGAGAAGTGCCTTAAATAAAGTGGTAATCTGAAGTGGCCAATGAAGTCGTGTATTTTTACAAATATACGTATAATATAACCTTTTTTGGGGGAGGACAGTTGAGGTTAAATTTCCCCCCTTTTTAAACACATGATCAGATGTTTTAAAAGATTGCAAATTTCAAATTAAAAAATAAATAACAAAAACTAATTTGTATTTTTTCGCCGAGTCTACATTTTTGACGGCGATATCATTTCGTAATAGTACACATAAGTACAATTTGAGTACATGACTGTATACGTATTAATTTTGGTTCATTACAATTACGATTACAATTACCAATTAATTCACATTCACTTGTTGTTTAATTACACTTCCATTTTAAAGTACATTCTTACATGATAAATTAAATCATTACATTCAATTACAGTTTCATGAAGTACATTACATTATATTAAATCAAGTATACAGTTAATTACAATTAAACAGTTACTATAACTCGTTTTGTTTATACAGTGTTTCTTATTAATAGACAATTAAGATGTTAGAAATATAATACAAAGTACATGGCACTTACGAGATAATTTATTACGAAATAATATGTTATAATGTTTGAATTTGAAATCAGAGCGAACGGAGGTATTTTATCTTTGAGGCGCTCGATTCTGTCGTCGTGAGTGGAATTCGGTCTTACTAAGCATTGTTTTGAGTTCACCTCGGGAGGTCATATAATTAAAAATAAAAATGAAAAAAATAATATGAGAACGTTTTTTCGCGTTCTCGAACGAACCTAAAGTTTCGCGCCTCACAAATTGACACGAGTAACCATAAACTGATAAGTTGATATGGCATAAGTAGACAATAGGTAGATGAATGAATAAGTAATAAAATTAATAAAGGATATCGGTCAAGAAAGAACATGAATGTAAGAATGAGTATGGTTGAATAATAATGTTTATACTCATAACATATAAATAATGACTTCTATAGAGTGTTTCGTCCTTAGCATGATGTTAAAGAATTTTCATACATTGGATACTAGATATACAGTATGATGAAGGGAAAATGTGACGTCATAGTTATTGAATTTTACGTATAGTACAAATCATTGTTAGGAAGATTTACAAGAACGAATTAGAGACACAGAGTGGGAAACGTAAAGAGAATAAAGTTATTTTGTGACGTCATAGTGTATAAGTCATTATTAGAAAGATGAATTAGAAAAATACAGGAATGAATAAAGACGTACAAATCGAAATTCTATCCAAAACTCGCTTATGATTTTTGGTTTCTTATGTAAAAATGGACAATGAATTCATATAATGATGGTGTAGGAATTGTTCATTGTTCACTTTTTACATTACTCTCCCCTTTTAAAAATGATATTTACAATAATTTAATAGGGTACCATTAATACAATACAAATGAGAAAATAACATCCTAACAGGGTACCATTAGTTACAATACAAATTTTATACAGAACGATTTCGCGTGGTCGAGTACAATGCAGAGTATTAAAATTTTTAAAATGACACTTGCTTACAAAATATAAAAAATCAAAGATTAATACTTTAGTTTAGACAAACATTTAATAGGATTAATACATTAATTTAGACAACCAATTAAGTTAGACAAACAATGATATGGTTAAAAAATTTTACGATTTTTTTTTTTTTTTCTGTGGGATAAATTATGTACATAATGAATAGGTAAAAGGGAAAAATGCAAATCGTACAATCTATAAACTAATTTTTATTGACTAGTGTAGGTAAAAATAGAATTACGTAATGGATGATGTATAGACCTGTGGTCTAGTGTGTATTTATGTTTATTGGGTACAAAGTGTGTATTTTATAAGTTCGAGAGACAGATTAGCTGAGAGGATTGTTAAATTAACTGTATAAATGCATGAGCAAAAATTTATATATAGTAAGCAAAAATGATTAAGATTAAATTACGCGCAATGAAATAGTTTATTGTGATATCCAATGATTTTAGCATGAGGTTTGTATATATAGTATATATAGTGTGCATACATGCATTTTTATTGACTGTGTAGGTACAAATCGAATTACGTAGTGGATGATGTATAGACCTGTGGTCAAACGTGTATTTATGTTTATTGTTATTATTATTATTTTATTATTATTATTATTATTACAAAATCCTTTAAGCTCAAGGTCAATTATTATAAAATCTAATTACAGGTAAATTTTTCATTAAAAATTATTTTTATATAATAAAAAAATATATTAAAAAGGTTTAATAATTTTTGCAGGTTAAGTAGAAAAAATCATACTCTTTCGTTGAATGTTGATAGAATTTTGAATTATTTGATATTTTAGTCTGAAAACTTGTTTGCATATAGACAAATACATCTGTTTTATTGCGTAGAAGTTTTATTAAAAATTAAATGACTGAAATTTAGGGTAGTGCGGTCATACGGGTAAATTTCCCGATCGTACAGAGCAGGATAAATTAGGTACATGATCGATTAATTAATTATTACACAACTATTATTATCACGTATACATTACAATGATTATCAAAGTCATTACAACCTTTGTACAAATAATAAATTACATAACTACATAACAAATCGGTGAATTTCCGTCTTACAAACAAAGAAAAAAGGTTAAACTAAAGACGCAAATCGGTCAATTCAGGTTGAATTAAATTCTCTTTTACAACAAAAAAAGGTTGAATTAAATTCGCTTGAACAACAAAAAAAAGGTTGAATTCAATTGACTGCATTGAAAACTTGGGACTTGAAAACTAACTTCTTTTCAAAACTAACTTTTTTTCAAAACTAACTTTTTCAAAATTAACTTTTTCAAAACTAAAACTTTTTTCAAAACTAACTTTTTTCAAAATAACTTTTTCAAAAACTTAACTTTTTCAAAACTACCTTTTTCAAAATTAACTTTTTCAAAACTAACTTCTGTAATCTCTGGGGCGGTTGTCCCTCTTGGATGCAACCTATTGACTTGACCTCTTATCAAGTATTTCTATAAATCTCTCTAACTTGGAATATATCTCTCTAACTTCAAATAAAACTCTCTGACTCAAATAAAACTCTCTGACTTCAAATAAAACTCTCTGACTTCAAATAAAACTCTCTGACTTCAAATATCTGACTTCGAATATAACTCTGACTTCGAATATAACTCTGACTTCGAATATAACTCTGACTTCGAATATAACTCTGACTTCGAATATAACTCTGCCTTGAACTCTCTCAAGTATTCTGAAACTGAAAATGAAACTTAACTGTCTAACTTGAACGCTTGTCAAGTGAAGATTAACTGAAAAATGGAAAATGACTGCACTTGATCTTTATCAAGTGGAGACGATTAACCTCTGGGGTTTGGTTGACCCTCTTGGTGCAATCTTCTGACTTCAAAAACTGACTTCAAAAAAATGACTTCAAAATTACTTCAAGTATCTCTCTAAATCTATAAACTCTCTGTAAACTCTCTCTAAACTCTCTTAATTTGCAAGTCAATTCAATTCAGTAATTGAAAAAAATGCAAACAAAAAATTAAAAAAATGTAAACAACATTTCACTCTAATGTACACGAAGGTACGATACTATTATGTTTGATACATAAAATAAAATTATTCTATACTGAAATAACATGAAAATAACTGCGGCAATTGACTCTGCGACAATTGACTCTCTTTGAATTAACTCTCTTTGAAATTAACTCTCTTTGAAATTAACTCTCTTTGAAATTAACTCTCTTTGAAATTAACTCTGTTACAATTAACTCTGTTACAATTAACTCTGTTTTCTAACTAAAAAAATGTATCACTGGTGTCTGAAATGTTCAGTGTTTCTTGTAAATTCTGACTTAATATTCATTATTAACTGTTAATAATAGTGACTTTTTTCAAATGTTTATAAATTACTTAAGAAAACAAAATGTACTTAACAAAATTTTCTATGGGGAAATCCTTGAGACGTGTCCTGAAGACGTCTTGCTGGCTACTTCTTCTTGGATGAAAACTAGACGTGGAGAACTTGGAGTCGTGACACACCGGTCAAGGGTGGATGTTACGAACTAGAAGTCGTGACACGCCGGTCAAATGGTTTTATCCTGATGCAGGGTAATTTCTATCTTGGCCAAAGAGTGGCCTCTTCTTAAAATCATCTTCTTCTTAAAATAATCTTGTTATCCTGGTGCAGGGTAATTTCTATCTTGGCCAAAGAGTGGCCTCTTCTTAAAATAATCTTCTTAAAATCTTCTTTTTATCCTGATGCAGGGTAATTTCTATTCTTGGCCAAAGAGTGGCCACTTTTAAAATCTTCTTCTTCTTAAAAATCTTCTTGTTCTTAAAAATCTTCCTCTTCTTGAAAATCTTCTTCTTCTTAAAAATCTTCTTATTAAAAATCTTCTTGTAAAAATCGTCTTCTTAAAAATATTCTTCGTAAAATCATCATCTTATCCTGGTATAGGGTCTGGAGTTGTTATCTTCCTTCTTCTATGTGTTTATCCTGGCAGGGTCGCCAGCTGTTAACCCCTCCGTCTATGGCCCTTTGTCGGTTCGGATTCGACGGGGGGGTTCTGGTTAGGAGGCTGCAACGGATATTTCTTCTATATACTTTTCTTCTATAACTTTCTAATTCTTTTCTCTCGCTTTATGGGGTCGACACTCTATTAATTCTTTTCTTTTTATAATTCTCTGATCCTTTCTCTTATACTAAAAATTATCGACTTTTCTTTTATAACTTGTCGACTTGACTAAGTTCTGAAGAGAGCACGGCTCGAAGGAAAAAGATAAAAAAACTTCTTTTACTGTGGTTTACTTCTTAAAAATTACAGGTATTGCTCTGAATTTACAAGGGTAGAGGTTCGACCTCTTTCGACCATGGCTCAGGCCGGAATCTAAAAATATTAAGAAGGCAAGGGGCCTCTGCCCCCTCCTAATGAGGTGCTAATATGAAGTCTAATGGAGAAGTGCCTTAAATAAAGTGGTAATCTGAAGTGGCCAATGAAGTCGTGTATTTTTACAAATATACGTATAATATAACCTAATTTTTGGGGGAGGACAGTTGAAGGTTAAATTTCCCCCCTTTTTAAACACATGATCAGATGTTTTAAAAGATTGCAAATTTCAAATTAAAAAATAAAATAACAAAAACTAATTTGTTTTTTTCGCCGAGTCTACATTTTTGACGGCGATATCATTTCGTAATAGTACACATAAGTACAATTTGAGTACATGACTGTATACGTATTAATTTTGGTTCATTACAATTACGATTACAATTACCAATTAATTCACATTCACTTGTTGTTTAATTACACTTCCATTTTAAAGTACATTCTTACATGATAAATTAAATCATTACATTCAATTACAGTTTCATTGAAGTACATTACATTATATTAAATCAAGTATTACAGTTAATTACAATTAAACAGTTACTATAACTCGTTTTGTTTATACAGTGTTTCTTATTAATAGACAATTAAGATGTTAGAAATATAATACAAAGTACATGGCACTTACGAGATAATTTATTTACGAAATAATATGTTATAATGTTATGAATTTGAAATCAGAGCGAACGGAGGTATTTTTATCTTTGAGGCGCTCGATTCTGTCGTCGTGAGTGGAATTCGGTCTTACTAAGCATTGTTTTGAGTTCACCTCGGGAGGTCATATAATTAAAAATAAAAATGAAAAAAATAATATGAGAACGTTTTTTCGCGTTCTCGAACGAACCTAAAGTTTCGCGCCTCACAAATTGACACGAGTAACCATAGACTGATAAGTTGATATGGCATAAGTAGACAATAGGTAGATGAATGAATAAGTAATAAAATTAATAAAGGATATCGGTCAAGAAAGAACATGAATGTAAGAATGAGTATGGTTGAATAATAATGTTTATACTCATAACATATAAATAATGACTTCTATAGAGTGTTTCGTCCTTAGCATGATGTTAAAGAATTTTCATACATTGGATACTAGATATACAGTATGATGAAGGGAAAATGTGACGTCATAGTTATTGAATTTTTACGTATAGTACAAATCATTGTTAGGAAGATTTACAAGAACGAATTAGAGACACAGAGTGGGAAACGTAAAGAGAATAAAGTTATTTTGTGACGTCATAGTGTATAAGTCATTATTAGAAAGATGAATTAGAAAAATACAGGAATGAATAAAGACGTACAAATCGAAATTCTATCCAAAACTCGCTTATGATTTTTGGTTTCTTATGTAAAAATGGACAATGAATTCATATAATGATGGTGTAGGAATTGTTCATTGTTCACTTTTTACATTACTCTCCCCTTTTAAAAATGATATTTATACAATAATTTAATAGGGTACCATTAATACAATACAAATGAGAAAATAACATCCTAACAGGGTACCATTAGTTACAATACAAATTTTATACAGAACGATTTCGCGTGGTCGAGTACAATGCAGAGTATCCAAATTTTTAAAATGACACTTGCTTACAAAATATAAAAAATCAAAGATTAATACTTTAGTTTAGACAAACATTTAATAGGATTAATACATTAATTTAGACAACCAATTAAGTTAGACAAACAATGATATGGTTAAAAATTTTTACAAATTTTTTTTTTTTTCTGTGGGATAAATTATGTACATAATGAATAGGTAAAAGGGAAAAATGCAAATCGTACAATCTATAAACTAATTTTTATTGACTAGTGTAGGTAAAAATAGAATTACGTAATGGATGATGTATAGACCTGTGGTCTAGTGTGTATTTATGTTTATTGGGTACAAAGTGTGTATTTTATAAGTTCGAGAGACAGATTAGCTGAGAGGATTGTTAAATTAACTGTATAAATGCATGAGCAAAAATTTATATATAGTAAGCAAAAATGATTAAGATTAAATTACGCGCAATGAAATAGTTTATTGTGATATCCAATGATTTTAGCATGAGGTTTGTATATATAGTATATATAGTGTGCATACATGCATTTTTATTGACTGTTGTAGGTACAAATCGAATTACGTAGTGGATGATGTATAGACCTGTGGTCAAACGTGTATTTATGTTTATTGTTATTATTATTATTGTTATTATTATTATTATTATTATTACAAAATCCTTTAAGCTCAAGGTCAATTATTATAAAATCTAATTACAGGTAAATTTTTCATTAAAAATTATTTTTATATAATAAAAAAAATATATTAAAAAGGTTTAATAATTTTTGCAGGTTAAGTAGAAAAATCATACTCTTTCGTTGAATGTTGATAGAATTTTGAATTATTTGATATTTTAGTCTGAAAACTTGTTTGCATATAGACAAATACATCTGTTTTATTGCGTAGAAGTTTTATTAAAAATTAAATGACTGAAATTTAGGGTATGTGCGGTCATACGGGTAAATTTCCCGATCGTACAGAGCAGGATAAATTAGGTACATGATCGATTAATTAATTATTACACAACTATTATTATCACGTATACATTACAATGATTATCAAAGTCATTACAACCTTTGTACAAATAATAAATTACATAACTACATAACAAATCGGTGAATTTCCGTCTTACAAACAAAGAAAAAAGGTTAAACTAAAGACGCAAATCGGTCAATTCAGGTTGAATTTAATTCTCTTTTACAACAAAAAAAAGGTTGAATTAAATTCTCTTGAACAACAAAAAAAAGGTTGAATTCAATTGACTGCATTGAAAACTTGGGACTTGAAAACTAACTTCTTTTCAAAACTAACTTTTTTTCAAAACTAACTTTTTCAAAATTAACTTTTTCAAAACTAACTTTTTCAAAACTAACTTTTTTTCAAAACTAACTTTTTTCAAAACTAACTTTTTTCAAAACTAACTTTTTCAAAACTAACTTTTTCAAAATTAACTTTTTCAAAACTAACTTCTGTAATCTCTGGCGCGGTTGTCCCTCTTGGATGCAACCTATTGACTTGACCTCTTATCAAGTATTTCTATAAATCTCTCTAACTTGGAATATATCTCTCTAACTTCAAATAAAACTCTCTGACTTCAAATAAAACTCTCTGACTTCAAATAAAACTCTCTGACTTCAAATATAACTCTCTGACTTCGAATATAACTCTCTGACTTCGAATATAACTCTGACTTCGAATATAACTCTGACTTCGAATATAACTCTGACTTCGAATATAACTCTGACTTCGAATATAACTCTGACTTCGAATATAACTCTGCCTTGAACTCTCTCAAGTATTCTGAAACTGAAAATGAAACTTAACTGTCTAACTTGAACGCTTGTCAAGTGAAGATTAACTGAAAAATGGAAAATGACTGCACTTGATCTTTATCAAGTGGAGACGATTAACCTCTGGGGTTTGGTTGACCCTCTTGGTGCAATCTTCTGACTTCAAAAACTGACTTCAAAAAAATGACTTCAAAATTACTTCAAGTATCTCTCTAAATCTATAAAATCTCTGTAAACTCTCTCTAAACTCTCTTAATTTGCAAGTCAATTCAATTCAGTAATTGAAAAAAATTTGCAAACAAAAAATAAAAAAATGTAAACAACATTTCACTCTAATGTACACGAAGGTACGATACTATTATGTTTGATACATAAAATAAAATTATTCTATACTGAATATAACAGTGAAAATAACTGCGGCAATTGACTCTGCGACAATTGACTCTCTTTGACATTAACTCTCTTTGAAATTAACTCTCTTTGAAATTAACTCTCTTTGAAATTAACTCTCTTTGAAATTAACTCTCTTTGAAATTAACTCTGTTACAATTAACTCTGTTACAATTAACTCTGTTACAATTAACTGTTTAACTAAAAAAAAATGTATCACTGGTGTCTGAAATGTTCAGTGTTTCTTGTAAATTCTGACTTAATATTCATTATTAACTGTTAATAATAGTGACTTTTTTCAAATGTTTATAAATTACTTAAGAAAACAAAATGTACTTAACAAAATTTTCTATGGGGAAATCCTTGAGACGTGTCCTGAAGACGTCTTGCTGGCTACTTCTTGGATGAAAACTAGACGTGGAGAACTTGGAGTCGTGACACACCGGTCAAGGGTGGATGTTACGAACTAGAAGTCGTGACACGCCGGTCAAATGGTTTTATCCTGATGCAGGGTAATTTCTATCTTGGCCAAAGAGTGGCCTCTTCTTAAAATCATCTTCTTCTTAAAATAATCTTGTTATCCTGGTGCAGGGTAATTTCTATCTTGGCCAAAGAGTGGCCTCTTCTTAAAATAATCTTCTTAAAATCTTCTTTTTATCCTGATGCAGGGTAATTTCTATTCTTGGCCAAAGAGTGGCCACTTTTTAAAATCTTCTTCTTCTTAAAAATCTTCTTGTTCTTAAAAATCTTCCTCTTCTTGAAAATCTTCTTCTTCTTCTTAAAAATCTTCTTATTAAAAATCTTCTTGTTAAAAATCGTCTTAAAAATATTCTTCGTAAAATCATCATCTTATCCTGGTATAGGGTCTGGAGTTGTTATCTTCCTTCTTCTATGTGTTTATCCTGGCAGGGTCGCCAGCTGTTAACCCCTCCGTCTATGGCCCTTTGTCGGTTCGGATTCGACGGGGGGGTTCTGGTTAGGAGGCTGCAACGGATATTTCTTCTATATACTTTTCTTCTATAACTTTCTAATTCTTTTCTCTCGCTTTATGGGGTCGACACTCTATTAATTCTTTTCTTTTTATAATTCTCTGATCCTTTCTCTTATACTAAAAATTATCGACTTTTCTTTTATAACTTGTCGACTTGACTAAGTTCTGAAGAGAGCACGGCTCGAAGGAAAAAGATAAAAAAACTTCTTTTACTGTGGTTTACTTCTTAAAAATTACAGGTATTGCTCTGAATTTACAAGGGTAGAGGTTCGACCTCTTTCGACCATGGCTCAGGCCGGAATCTAAAAATATTAAGAAGGCAAGGGGCCTCTGCCCCCTCCTAATGAGGTGCTAATATGAAGTCTAATGGAGAAGTGCCTTAAATAAAGTGGTAATCTGAAGTGGCCAATGAAGTCGTGTATTTTTACAAATATACGTATAATATAACCTAATTTTTTTGGGGGAGGACAGTTGAAGGTTAAATTTCCCCCTTTTTAAACACATGATCAGATGTTTTAAAAGATTGCAAATTTCAAATTAAAAAATAAAATAACAAAAACTAATTTGTATTTTTTCGCCGAGTCTACATTTTTGACGGCGATATCATTTCGTAATAGTACACATAAGTACAATTTGAGTACATGACTGTATACGTATTAATTTTGGTTCATTACAATTACGATTACAATTACCAATTAATTCACATTCACTTGTTGTTTAATTACACTTCCATTTTAAAGTACATTCTTACATGATAAATTAAATCATTACATTCAATTACAGTTTCATTGAAGTACATTACATTATATTAAATCAAGTATTACAGTTAATTACAATTAAACAGTTACTATAACTCGTTTTGTTTTACAGTGTTTCTTATTAATAGACAATTAAGATGTTAGAAATATAATACAAAGTACATGGCACTTACGAGATAATTTATTTACGAAATAATATGTTATAATGTTATGAATTTGAAATCAGAGCGAACGGAGGTATTTTTATCTTTGAGGCGCTCGATTCTGTCGTCGTGAGTGGAATTCGGTCTTACTAAGCATTGTTTTGAGTTCACCTCGGGAGGTCATATAATTAAAAATAAAAATGAAAAAAATAATACGAGAACGTTTTTTCGCGTTCTCGAACGAACCTAAAGTTTCGCGCCTCACAAATTGACACGAGTAACCATAGACTGATAAGTTGATATGGCATAAGTAGACAATAGGTAGATGAATGAATAAGTAATAAAATTAATAAAGGATATCGGTCAAGAAAGAACATGAATGTAAGAATGAGTATGGTTGAATAATAATGTTTATACTCATAACATATAAATAATGACTTCTATAGAGTGTTTCGTCCTTAGCATGATGTTAAAGAATTTTCATACATTGGATACTAGATATACAGTATGATGAAGGGAAAATGTGACGTCATAGTTATTGAATTTTTACGTATAGTACAAATCATTGTTAGGAAGATTTACAAGAACGAATTAGAGACACAGAGTGGGAAACGTAAAGAGAATAAAGTTATTTTGTGACGTCATAGTGTATAAGTCATTATTAGAAAGATGAATTAGAAAAATACAGGAATGAATAAAGACGTACAAATCGAAATTCTATCCAAAACTCGCTTATGATTTTTGGTTTCTTATGTAAAAATGGACAATGAATTCATATAATGATGGTGTAGGAATTGTTCATTGTTCACTTTTTACATTACTCTCCCCTTTTAAAAATGATATTTATACAATAATTTAATAGGGTACCATTAATACAATACAAATGAGAAAATAACATCCTAACAGGGTACCATTAGTTACAATACAAATTTTATACAGAACGATTTCGCGTGGTCGAGTACAATGCAGAGTATCCAAATTTTTAAAATGACACTTGCTTACAAAATATAAAAAATCAAAGATTAATACTTTAGTTTAGACAAACATTTAATAGGATTAATACATTAATTTAGACAACCAATTAAGTTAGACAAACAATGATATGGTTAAAATTTTTTACAATTTTTTTTTTTTTCTGTGGGATAAATTATGTACATAATGAAAGATAAAAGGGAAAAATGCAAATCGTACAATCTATAAACTAATTTTTATTGACTAGTGTAGGTAAAAATAGAATTACGTAATGGATGATGTATAGACCTGTGGTCTAGTGTGTATTTATGTTTATTGGGTACAAAGTGTGTATTTTATAAGTTCGAGAGACAGATTAGCTGAGAGGATTGTTAAATTAACTGTATAAATGCATGAGCAAAAATTTATATATAGTAAGCAAAAATGATTAAGATTAAATTACGCGCAATGAAATAGTTTATTGTGATATCCAATGATTTTAGCATGAGGTTTGTATATATAGTATATAGTGTGCATACATGCATTTTTATTGACTGTTGTAGGTACAAATCGAATTACGTAGTGGATGATGTATAGACCTGTGGTCAAACGTGTATTTATGTTTATTGTTATTATTATTATTGTTATTATTATTATTATTATTATTACAAAATCCTTTAAGCTCAAGGTCAATTATTATAAAATCTAATTACAGGTAAATTTTTCATTAAAAATTATTTTTATATAATAAAAAAAATATATTAAAAAGGTTTAATAATTTTTGCAGGTTAAGTAGAAAAATCATACTCTTTCGTTGAATGTTGATAGAATTTTGAATTATTTGATATTTTAGTCTGAAAACTTGTTTGCATATAGAGAAATACATCTGTTTTATTGCGTAGAAGTTTTATTAAAAATTAAATGACTGAAATTTAGGGTATGTGCGGTCATACGGGTAAATTTCCCGATCGTACAGAGCAGGATAAATTAGGTACATGATCGATTAATTAATTATTACACAACTATTATTATCACGTATACATTACAATGATTATCAAAGTCATTACAACCTTTGTACAAATAATAAATTACATAACTACATAACAAATCGGTGAATTTCCGTCTTACAAACAAAGAAAAAAGGTTAAACTAAAGACGCAAATCGGTCAATTCAGGTTGAATTTAATTCTCTTTTACAACAAAAAAAAGGTTGAATTAAATTCTCTTGAACAACAAAAAAAAGGTTGAATTCAATTGACTGCATTGAAAACTTGGGACTTGAAAACTAACTTCTTTTCAAAACTAACTTTTTTTCAAAACTAACTTTTTCAAAAACTAACTTTTTCAAAACTAACTTTTTCAAAACTAACTTTTTCAAAATTACTTTTTCAAAACTAACTTGTAATCTCTGGCGCGGTTGTCCCTCTTGGATGCAACCTATTGACTTGACCTCTTATCAAGTATTTCTATAAATCCCTCTAACTTGGAATATATCTCTCTAACTTCAAATAAAACTCTCTGACTTCAAATAAAACTCTCTGACTTCAAATAAAACTCTCTGACTTCAAATAAACTCTCTGACTTCAAATAAAACTCTCTGACTTCAAATATAACTCTCTGACTTCGAATATAACTCTCTGACTTCGAATATAACTCTGACTTCGAATATAACTCTGACTTCGAATATAACTCTGACTTCGAATATAACTCTGCCTTGAACTCTCTCAAGTATTCTGAAACTGAAAATGAAACTTAACTGTCTAACTTGAACGCTTGTCAAGTGAAGATTACTGAAAAATGGAAAATGACTGCACTTGATCTTTATCAAGGAGACGATTAACCTCTGGGGTTTGGTTGACCCTCTTGGTGCAATCTTCTGACTTCAAAAACTGACTTCAAAAAAATGACTTCAAAATTACTTCAAGTATCTCTCTAAATCTATAAACTCTCTGTAAACTCTCTCTAAACTCTCTTAATTTGCAAGTCAATTCAATTCAGTAATTGAAAAAATTTGCAAACAAAAATTAAAAAAATGTAAACAACATTTCACTCTAATGTACACGAAGGTACGATACTATTATGTTTGATACATAAAATAAAATTATTCTATACTGAATATAACTGAAAATAACTGCGGCAATTGACTCTGCGACAATTGACTCTCTTTGAAATTAACTCTCTTTGAAATTAACTCTCTTTGAAATTAACTCTCTTTGAAATTAACTCTCTTTGAAATTAACTCTGTTACAATTAACTCTGTTACAATTAACTCTGTTACAAACTGTTTCACTAAAAAAAATGTATCACTGGTGTCTGAAATGTTCACTGTTCTTGTAAATTCTGACTTAATATTCATTATTAACTGTTAATAATAGTGACTTTTTTCAAATGTTTATAAATTACTTAAGAAAACAAAATGTACTTAACAAAATTTTCTATGGGGAAATCCTTGAGACGTGTCCTGAAGACGTCTTGCTGGCTACTTCTTGGATGAAAACTAGACGTGGAGAACTTGGAGTCGTGACACACCGGTCAAGGGTGGATGTTACGAACTAGAAGTCGTGACACGCCGGTCAAATGGTTTTATCCTGATGCAGGGTAATTTCTATCTTGGCCAAAGAGTGGCCTCTTCTTAAAATCATCTTCTTCTTAAAATAATCTTGTTATCCTGGTGCAGGGTAATTTCTATCTTGGCCAAAGAGTGGCCTCTTCTTAAAATAATCTTCTTAAAATCTTCTTTTTATCCTGATGCAGGTAATTTCTATTCTTGGCCAAAGAGTGGCCACTTGTTAAAATCTTCTTCTTCTTAAAAATCTTCTTGTTCTTAAAAATCTTCCTCTTCTTGAAAATCTTCTCTTCTTCTTAAAAATCTTCTTCTTATTAAAAATCTTCTTGTAAAAATCGTCTTCTTAAAAATATTCTTCGTAAAATCATCATCTTATCCTGGTATAGGGTCTGGAGTTGTTATCTTCCTTCTTCTATGTGTTTATCCTGGCAGGGTCGCCAGCTGTTAACCCCTCCGTCTATGGCCCTTTGTCGGTTCGGATTCGACGGGGGGGTTCTGGTTAGGAGGCTGCAACGGATATTTCTTCTATATACTTTTCTTCTATAACTTTCTAATTCTTTTCTCTCGCTTTATGGGGTCGACACTCTATTAATTCTTCTTTTTATAATTCTCTGATCCTTTCTCTTATACTAAAAATTATCGACTTTTCTTTTATAACTTGTCGACTTGACTAAGTTCTGAAGAGAGCACGGCTCGAAGGAAAAAGATAAAAAAACTTCTTTTACTGTGGTTTACTTCTTAAAAATTACAGGTATTGCTCTGAATTTACAAGGGTAGAGGTTCGACCTCTTTCGACCATGGCTCAGGCCGGAATCTAAAAATATTAAGAAGGCAAGGGGCCTCTGCCCCCTCCTAATGAGGTGCTAATATGAAGTCTAATGGAGAAGTGCCTTAAATAAAGTGGTAATCTGAAGTGGCCAATGAAGTCGTGTATTTTTACAAATATACGTATAATATAACCTAATTTTTGGGGGAGGACAGTTGAAGGTTAAATTTCCCCCCTTTTTAAACACATGATCAGATGTTTTAAAAGATTGCAAATTTCAAATTAAAAAATAAAATAACAAAAACTAATTTGTATTTTTTCGCCGAGTCTACATTTTTGACGGCGATATCATTTCGTAATAGTACACATAAGTACAATTTGAGTACATGACTGTATACGTATTAATTTTGGTTCATTACAATTACGATTACAATTACCAATTAATTCACATTCACTTGTTGTTTAATTACACTTCCATTTTAAAGTACATTCTTACATGATAAATTAAATCATTACATTCAATTACAGTTTCATTGAAGTACATTACATTATATTAAATCAAGTATTACAGTTAATTACAATTAAACAGTTACTATAACTCGTTTTTTTTATACAGTGTTTCTTATTAATAGACAATTAAGATGTTAGAAATATAATACAAAGTACATGGCACTTACGAGATAATTTATTTACGAAATAATATGTTATAATGTTATGAATTTGAAATCAGAGCGAACGGAGGTATTTTTATCTTTGAGGCGCTCGATTCTGTCGTCGTGAGTGGAATTCGGTCTTACTAAGCATTGTTTTGAGTTCACCTCGGGAGGTCATATAATTAAAAATAAAAATGAAAAAAATAATACGAGAACGTTTTTTCGCGTTCTCGAACGAACCTAAAGTTTCGCGCCTCACAAATTGACACGAGTAACCATAGACTGATAAGTTGATATGGCATAAGTAGACAATAGGTAGATGAATGAATAAGTAATAAAATTAATAAAGGATAGCGGTCAAGAAAGAACATGAATGTAAGAATGAGTATGGTTGAATAATAATGTTTATACTCATAACATATAAATAATGACTTCTATAGAGTGTTTCGTCCTTAGCATGATGTTAAAGAATTTTCATACATTGGATACTAGATATACAGTATGATGAAGGGAAAATGTGACGTCATAGTTATTGAATTTTTACGTATAGTACAAATCATTGTTAGGAAGATTTACAAGAACGAATTAGAGACACAGAGTGGGAAACGTAAAGAGAATAAAGTTATTTTGTGACGTCATAGTGTATAAGTCATTATTAGAAAGATGAATTAGAAAAATACAGGAATGAATAAAGACGTACAAATCGAAATTCTATCCAAAACTCGCTTATGATTTTTGGTTTCTTATGTAAAAATGGACAATGAATTCATATAATGATGGTGTAGGAATTGTTCATTGTTCACTTTTTACATTACTCTCCCCTTTTAAAAATGATATTTATACAATAATTTAATAGGGTACCATTAATACAATACAAATGAGAAAATAACATCCTAACAGGGTACCATTAGTTACAATACAAATTTTATACAGAACGATTTCGCGTGGTCGAGTACAATGCAGAGTATCCAAATTTTTAAAATGACACTTGCTTACAAAATATAAAAAATCAAAGATTAATACTTTAGTTTAGACAAACATTTAATAGGATTAATACATTAATTTAGACAACCAATTAAGTTAGACAAACAATGATATGGTTAAAAATTTTTACAATTTTTTTTTTTTTTTCTGTGGGATAAATTATGTACATAATGAATAGGTAAAAGGGAAAAATGCAAATCGTACAATCTATAAACTAATTTTTATTGACTAGTGTAGGTAAAAATAGAATTACGTAATGGATGATGTATAGACCTGTGGTCTAGTGTGTATTTATGTTTATTGGGTACAAAGTGTGTATTTTATAAGTTCGAGAGACAGATTAGCTGAGAGGATTGTTAAATTAACTGTATAAATGCATGAGCAAAAATTTATATATAGTAAGCAAAAATGATTAAGATTAAATTACGCGCAATGAAATAGTTTATTGTGATATCCAATGATTTTAGCATGAGGTTTGTATATATAGTATATATAGTGTGCATACATGCATTTTTATTGACTGTTGTAGGTACAAATCGAATTACGTAGTGGATGATGTATAGACCTGTGGTCAAACGTGTATTTATGTTTATTGTTATTATTATTATTATTATTATTATTATTATTATTACAAAATCCTTTAAGCTCAAGGTCAATTATTATAAAATCTAATTACAGGTAAATTTTTCATTAAAAATTATTTTTATATAATAAAAAAAATATAAAAAGGTTTAATAATTTTTGCAGGTTAAGTAGAAAAATCATACTCTTTCGTTGAATGTTGATAGAATTTTGAATTATTTGATATTTTAGTCTGAAAACTTGTTTGCATATAGACAAATACATCTGTTTTATTGCGTAGAAGTTTTATTAAAAATTAAATGACTGAAATTTAGGGTATGTGCGGTCATACGGGTAAATTTCCCGATCGTACAGAGCAGGATAAATTAGGTACATGATCGATTAATTAATTATTACACAACTATTATTATCACGTATACATTACAATGATTATCAAAGTCATTACAACCTTTGTACAAATAATAAATTACATAACTACATAACAAATCGGTGAATTTCCGTCTTACAAACAAAGAAAAAAGGTTAAACTAAAGACGCAAATCGGTCAATTCAGGTTGAATTTAATTCTCTTTTACAACAAAAAAAGGTTGAATTAATTCGCTTGAACAACAAAAAAAAGGTTGAATTCAATTGACTGCATTGAAAACTTGGGACTTGAAAACTAACTTCTTTTCAAAACTAACTTTTTTCAAAACTAACTTTTCAAAATTAACTTTTTCAAAACTAACTTTTTTCAAAACTAACTTTTTTCAAAACTAACTTTTTTCAAAACTAACTTTTTCAAAACTAACTTTTTCAAAATTAACTTTTTCAAAACTACCTTTTTCAAAATTAACTTTTTCAAACTAACTCTGTAATCTCTGGGGCGGTTGTCCCTCTTGGATGCAACCTATTGACTTGACCTCTTATCAAGTATTTCTATAAATCTCTCTAACTTGGAATATATCTTCTAACTTCAAATAAAACTCTCTGACTTCAAATAAAACTCTCTGACTTCAAATAAAACTCTCTGACTTCAAATATAACTCTCTGACTTCAAATATAACTCTCTGACTTCGAATATAACTCTCTGACTTCGAATATAACTCTGACTTCGAATATAACTCTGACTTCGAATATAACTCTGACTTCGAATATACTCTGCCTTGAACTCTCTCAAGTATTCTGAAACTGAAAATGAAACTTAACTGTCTAACTTGAACGCTTGTCAAGTGAAGATTAACTGAAAAATGGAAAATGACTGCACTTGATCTTTATCAAGTGGAGACGATTAACCTCTGGGGTTTGGTTGACCCTCTTGGTGCAATCTTCTGACTTCAAAAACTGACTTCAAAAAATGACTTCAAAATTACTTCAAGTATCTCTCTAAATCTATAAACTCTCTGTAAACTCTCTCTAAACTCTCTTAATTTGCAAGTCAATTCAATTCAGTAATTGAAAAAAATTTGCAAACAAAAAATAAAAAAAATGTAAAAACATTTCACTCTAATGTACACGAAGGTACGATACTATTATGTGATATATAAAATAAAATTATTCTATACTGAATATAACTGAAAATAACTGCGGCAATTGACTCTGCGACAATTGACTCTCTCTGAAATTAACTCTCTTTGAAATTAACTCTCTTTGAAATTAACTCTCTTTGAAATTAACTCTGTTACAATTAACTCTGTTACAATTAACTCTGTTACAATTAACTCTGTTTCACTAAAAAAAATGTATCACTGGTGTCTGAAATGTTCACTGTGTTTCTTGTAAATTCTGACTTAATATTCATTATTAACTGTTAATAATAGTGACTTTTTTCAAATGTTTATAAATTACTTAAGAAAACAAAATGTACTTAACAAAATTTTCTATGGGGAAATCCTTGAGACGTGTCCTGAAGACGTCTTGCTGGCTACTTCTTCTTGGATGAAAACTAGACGTGGAGAACTTGGAGTCGTGACACACCGGTCAAGGGTGGATGTTACGAACTAGAAGTCGTGACACGCCGGTCAAATGGTTTTATCCTGATGCAGGGTAATTTCTATCTTGGCCAAAGAGTGGCCTCTTCTTAAAATCATCTTCTTAAAATAATCTTGTTATCCTGGTGCAGGGTAATTTCTATCTTGGCCAAAGAGTGGCCTCTTCTTAAAATAATCTTCTTAAAATCTTCTTTTATCCTGATGCAGGGTAATTTCTATTCTTGGCCAAAGAGTGGCCACTTGTTAAAATCTTCTTCTTCTTAAAAATCTTCTTGTTCTTAAAAATCTTCCTCTTCTTGAAAATCTTCTTCTTCTTCTTAAAAATCTTCTTATTAAAAATCTTCTTGTAAAAATCGTCTTCTTAAAAATATTCTTCGTAAAATCATCATCTTATCCTGGTATAGGGTCTGGAGTTGTTATCTTCCTTCTTCTATGTGTTTATCCTGGCAGGGTCGCCAGCTGTTAACCCCTCCGTCTATGGCCCTTTTTCTGTTCGGATTCGACGGGGGGGTTCTGGTTAGGAGGCTGCAACGGATATTTCTTCTATATACTTTTCTTCTATAACTTTCTAATTCTTTTCTCTCGCTTTATGGGGTCGACACTCTATTAATTCTTTTCTTTTTATAATTCTCTGATCCTTTCTCTTATACTAAAAATTATCGACTTTTCTTTTATAACTTGTCGACTTGACTAAGTTCTGAAGAGAGCACGGCTCGAAGGAAAAAGATAAAAAAACTTCTTTTACTGTGGTTTACTTCTTAAAAATTACAGGTATTGCTCTGAATTTACAAGGGTAGAGGTTCGACCTCTTTCGACCATGGCTCAGGCCGGAATCTAAAAATATTAAGAAGGCAAGGGGCCTCTGCCCCCTCCTAATGAGGTGCTAATATGAAGTCTAATGGAGAAGTGCCTTAAATAAAGTGGTAATCTGAAGTGGCCAATGAAGTCGTGTATTTTTACAAATATACGTATAATATAACCTAATTTTTGGGGGGAGGACAGTTGAAGGTTAAATTTCCCCCCTTTTTAAACACATGATCAGATGTTTTAAAAGATTGCAAATTTCAAATTAAAAAATAAAATAAAAACTAATTTGTATTTTTCGCCGAGTCTACATTTTTGACGGCGATATCATTTCGTAATAGTACACATAAGTACAATTTGAGTACATGACTGTATACGTATTAATTTTGGTTCAATACAATTACGATTACAATTACCAATTAATTCACATTCACTTGTTGTTTAATTACACTTCCATTTTAAAGTACATTCTTACATGATAAATTAAATCATTACATTCAATTACAGTTTCATTGAAGTACATTACATTATATTAAATCAAGTATTACAGTTAATTACAATTAAACAGTTACTATAACTCGTTTTTTTTTACAGTGTTTCTTATTAATAGACAATTAAGATGTTAGAAATATAATACAAAGTACATGGCACTTACGAGATAATTTATTTAGAAATAATATGTTATAATGTTATGAATTTGAAATCAGAGCGAACGGAGGTATTTTTATCTTTGAGGCGCTCGATTCTGTCGTCGTGAGTGGAATTCGGTCTTACTAAGCATTGTTTTGAGTTCACCTTGGAGGTCATATAATTAAAAATAAAAATGAAAAAAATAATACGAGAACGTTTTTTCGCGTTCTCGAACGAACCTAAAGTTTCGCGCCTCACAAATTGACACGAGTAACCATAGACTGATAAGTTGATATGGCATAAGTAGACAATTGGTAGATGAATGAATAAGTAATAAAATTAAAAGGATATCGGTCAAGAAAGAACATGAATGTAAGAATGAGTATGGTTGAATAATAATGTTTATACTCATAACATATAAATAATGACTTCTATAGAGTGTTTCGTCCTTAGCATGATGTTAAAGAATTTTCATACATTGGATACTAGATATACAGTATGATGAAGGGAAAATGTGACGTCATAGTTATTGAATTTTACGTATAGTACAAATCATTGTAGAAGATTTACAAGAACGAATTAGAGACACAGAGTGGGAAACGTAAGAGATTAAAGTTATTTTGTGACGTCATAGTGTATAAGTCATTATTAGAAAGATGAATTAGAAAAATACAGGAATGAATAAAGACGTACAAATCGAAATTCTATCCAAAACTCGCTTATGATTTTTGGTTTCTTATGTAAAAATGGACAATGAATTCATATAATGATGGTGTAGGAATTGTTCATTGTTCACTTTTTACATTACTCTCCCCTTTTAAAAATGATATTTATACAATAATTTAATAGGGTACCATTAATACAATACAAATGAGAAAATAACATCCTAACAGGGTACCATTAGTTACAATACAAATTTTATACAGAACGATTTCGCGTGGTCGAGTACAATGCAGAGTATTAAAATTTTTAAAATGACACTTGCTTACAAAATATAAAAAATCAAAGATTAATACTTTAGTTTAGACAAACATTTAATAGGATTAATACATTAATTTAGACAACCAATTAAGTTAGACAAACAATGATATGGTTAAAATTTTTACAATTTTTTTTTTTTTTCTGTGGGATAAATTATGTACATAATGAATAGGTAAAAGGGAAAAATGCAAATCGTACAATCTATAAACTAATTTTTATTGACTAGTGTAGGTAAAAATAGAATTACGTAATGGATGATGTATAGACCTGTGGTCTAGTGTGTATTTATGTTTTTGGGTACAAAGTGTGTATTTTATAAGTTCGAGAGACAGATTAGCTGAGAGGATTGTTAAATTAACTGTATAAATGCATGAGCAAAAATTTATATATAGTAAGCAAAAATGATTAAGATTAAATTACGCGCAATGAAATAGTTTATTGTGATATCCAATGATTTTAGCATGAGGTTTGTATATATAGTATATATAGTGTGCATACATGCATTTTTATTGACTGTTGTAGGTACAAATCGAATTACGTAGTGGATGATGTATAGACCTGTGGTCAAACGTGTATTTATGTTTATTGTTATTATTATTGTTATTATTATTATTATTATTATTACAAAATCCTTTAAGCTCAAGGTCAATTATTATAAAATCTAATTACAGGTAAATTTTTCATTAAAAATTATTTTTATATAATAAAAAAAAAATATTAAAAAGGTTTAATAATTTTTGCAGGTTAAGTAGAAAAATCATACTCTTTCGTTGAATGTTGATAGAATTTTGAATTATTTGATATTTTAGTCTGAAAACTTGTTTGCATATAGACAAATACATCTGTTTTATTGCGTAGAAGTTTTATTAAAAATTAAATGACTGAAATTTAGGGTATGTGCGGTCATACGGGTAAATTTCCCGATCGTACAGAGCAGGATAAATTAGGTACATGATCGATTAATTAATTATTACACAACTATTATTATCACGTATACATTACAATGATTACACTAGGCAACAAAGATTTTGTTACAGAAGACGAAATAGGTGCTCCTAGCTAATTTCGGTATGCTGATTTCAAATCTATAATTAGATTTTTTCTATCACGTCTAGATTTTGTGTAAAATGCAAATCACTTTTAGTAAAATTTTCTACCACGTCCAGATTTTGGTTTTAATCGGCTTAATGCCAGTAATATGAAACTTGCTTTTCAAGGTTAAAGCAATTTTTTTTGCCAACTATATACAAATTCGAACAATTTTGATAAATAAACAACTTCTGCTTTGTCTGTGGACAATATACACCTAAGCCACAACGTAGAAACATCATAACAAAGATTAAACTTGCCTACAAGTGTTATTTTGACTGTAAGTTAGGAGACCAACAGAGGGACTGGGCACCACATATTTGCTGTGCACAGTGCAATGCAATGTTAATAGCTTGGATGAATGGTAAAAGAAAAGCTATGCCGTTCTCAGTCCCCATGGTTTGGCGTGAGCCGAAAAATCACTTCAATGATTGTTATTTTTGTTTGACAAAGATTGCTGGTTTCACAAAGAAAAACAAATCAAAGATCACGTACCCAAACTGCAAATCAGCAATGAAACCAGTACCACATGATGAAACAAATCCACCACCAGTTCCACCAGCAACGATAATAGACAGCAGTTCATCTGAAGATTCTGCTAGTGATATAGAAACAGGGAAAGATGGCATATATGTTCCAGATGCAAATATTTCCCCACATTTGTTAAGAAGCGGAGTTAAATGACTTAGTGCGCGATTTGGAATTACCAAAAGAAAAGGCAGAGTTGCTTGGTTCAAGACTTCAAGAATTTAATCTTCTCCAACCAAACACCAAAGTTTCCCATTTCCGCCATCGCCATTTGCAGTTTTCATCATTTTACTTACAGGAAGAAAACGTTTGTTTCTGCCACGATATCAGTGGTCTGATGCAAGGGATTGGCTGTCGCTATGATCCAAAAGAATGGAGACTGTTCATTGACTCTAGTAAAGCTAGCCTTAAAGCTGTATTACTGCACAACGGCAATGAAAACCTTCAATACCTGTAGCACATGCCACTGGCCTTAATGAGACTTATGAATCGATGAAACTGCTGCTAAGACTCATCAAATATAAGGACCACACATGGAATATTTGTGGCGACCTTAAAGTTGTATCATTACTTCTTGGGTTACAGTTGGGCTACACAAAGCATATGTGCTTTTTTTGTCTATGGAACAGCAGAGATGACAAGAACCACTACAAAAAACATGATTGGCCATCTAGAACTGAACATGTTGTTGGTAAATACAATGTGAAACACCCAGCACTTATTGACCCTCAGAAAGTACATCTTCCACCACTTCACATTAAACTTGGCCTTATGAAAAATTTCGTGAAGGGTATGGATCATCAAGGTAGTGGTTTCCAATATTTAAAGGATAAATTCAAAGGAATATTGACAGATGCTAAGCTAGAAGCTGGAGTTTTCACTGGACCACAGATCCGCAGTGTCATCCACGACTCATCGTTTCCATCTAACCTAAATGAGAATGAACTAGGAGCATGGACATCTTTCGTTGAAGTTGTCAAAATTTTCTTGGAAACCACAAAGCTGAAAACCACCGTAAACTCGTAGAAAACATGCTTAAATCTTATGAAATAATGGGATGCAGAATGTCTTTGAAAATTCATTTTTTACATTCTCATCTTGACTTCTTCCCGGCCAACCTTGGGGCTGTAAGTGACGAGCATGGTGAGCGCTTCCACCAACAGATCTCAGTTATGGAAAACAGATACCAAGGTAATTTCAACCCAAATATGATGGGAGATTATTGTTGGTTCCTGCAGAAGGAGAGCTCGTCATCCTACAAGCGACAAAGGAAGAGGACACACCAAAGTTTCACTTAAGAACAGGAATTTGCCTTTCAGTAGTAACAACAAAATACTAACGCGCTTTGGGTAGATGGTTGGGCGCAGGGGTGGTAACTCCGCCAGCGGAATTCCGCTGTCTGTCTTAAGCCAGAATAAAGGAGGAAAGACATCCCTGTTCACTAATTATTTAAGTATGCTTAACATAAAACGTGGCACGGAAAAGTAGCTTAGACGGCTTTCGTAATAGAAGCGGGTGAGAAAAAAAATGAAAAATAGGGGTTTTCGGTTACACAAAATCTGGACGTGATAGAGAAATTTTGATATCAGATCTGAAATCAGCATCAGCGCTTTAGTAGGAATCAGTAGTTCACGTGTCTGTAACAAAAAAAAAGTTGAAATTTGTTGCCTAGTGTTATCAAAGTCATTACAACCTTTGTACAAATAATAAATTACATAACTACATAACAAATCGGTGAATTTCCGTCTTACAAACAAAGAAAAAAGGTTAAACTAAAGACGCAAATCGGTCAATTCAGGTTGAATTTAATTCTCTTTTACAAAAAAAAAAGGTTGAATTAAATTCGCTTGAACAACAAAAAAAAGGTTGAATTCAATTGACTGCATTGAAAACTTGGGACTTGAAAACTAACTTCTTTTCAAAACTAACTTTTTTTCAAAACTAACTTTTTCAAAATTAACTTTTTCAAAAGTAACTTTTTTCAAAACTAACTTTTTTCAAAACTAACTTTTTTCAAAACTAACTTTTCAAATTAACTTTTTCAAAACTAACTTTTTTCAAAATTAACTTTTTCAAAACTAACTTCTGTAATCTCTGGGGGTTGTCCCTCTTGGATGCAACCTATTGACTTGACCTCTTATCAAGTATTTCTATAAATCTCTCTAACTTGGAATATATCTCTCTAACTTCAAATAAAACTCTCTGACTTCAAATAAAACTCTCTGACTTCAAATAAAACTCTCTGACTTCAAATATAACTCTCTGACTTCGAATATAACTCTCTGACTTCGAATATAACTCTGACTTCGAATATCTGAACGATATAACTCTGACTTCGAATATAACTCTGACTTCGAATATAACTCTGCCTTGAACTCTCTCAAGTATTCTGAAACTGAAAATGAAACTTAACTGTCTAACTTGAACGCTTGTCAAGTGAAGATTAACTGAAAAATGGAAAATGACTGCACTTGATCTTTATCAAGTGGAGACGATTAACCTCTGGGGTTTGGTTGACCCTCTTGGTGCAATCTTCTGACTTCAAAAACTGACTTCAAAAAAATGACTTCAAAATTACTTCAAGTATCTCTCTAAATCTATAAACTCTCTGTAAACTCTCTCTAAACTCTCTTAATTTGCAAGTCAATTCAATTCAGTAATTGAAAAAATTTGCAAACAAAAAATTAAAAAAATGTAAACAACATTTCACTCTAATGTACACGAAGGTACGATACTATTATGTTTGATACATAAAATAAAATTATTCTATACTGAATATAACTGAAAATAACTGCGGCAATTGACTCTGCGACAATTGACTCTCTGAATTCTCTCTTTGAAATTAACTCTCTTTGAAATTAACTCTCTTTGAAATTAACTCTCTTTGAAATTAACTCTCTTGAAATTAACTCTGTTACAATTAACTCTGTTACAATTAACTCTGTTACAATTAACTCTGTTTCACTAAAAAAAAATGTATCACTGGTGTCTCAAATGTTCACTGTGTTTCTTGTAAATTCTGACTTAATATTCATTATTAACTGTTAATAATAGTGACTTTTTTCAAATGTTTATAAATTACTTAAGAAAACAAAATGTACTTAACAAAATTTTCTATGGGGAAATCCTTGAGACGTGTCCTGAAGACGTCTTGCTGGCTACTTCTTCTTGGATGAAAACTAGACGTGGAGAACTTGGAGTCGTGACACACCGGTCAAGGGTGGATGTTACGAACTAGAAGTCGTGACACGCCGGTCAAATGGTTTTATCCTGATGCAGGGTAATTTCTATCTTGGCCAAAGAGTGGCCTCTTCTTAAAATCATCTTCTTCTTAAAATAATCTTGTTATCCTGGTGCAGGGTAATTTCTATCTTGGCCAAAGAGTGGCCTCTTCTTAAAATAATCTTCTTAAAATCTTCTTTTTATCCTGATGCAGGGTAATTTCTATTCTTGGCCAAAGAGTGGCCACTTGTTAAAATCTTCTTCTTCTTAAAAATCTTCTTGTTCTTAAAAATCTTCCTCTTCTTGAAAATCTTCTTCTTCTTCTTAAAAATCTTCCTTATTAAAAATCTTCTTGTAAAAATCGTCTTCTTAAAAATATTCTTCGTAAAATCATCATCTTATCCTGGTATAGGGTCTGGAGTTGTTATCTTCCTTCTTCTATGTGTTTATCCTGGCAGGGTCGCCAGCTGTTAACCCCTCCGTCTATGGCCCTTTGTCGGTTCGGATTCGACGGGGGGGTTCTGGTTAGGAGGCTGCAACGGATATTTCTTCTATATACTTTTCTTCTATAACTTTCTAATTCTTTTCTCTCGCTTTATGGGGTCGACACTCTATTAATTCTTTTCTTTTTATAATTCTCTGATCCTTTCTCTTATACTAAAAATTATCGACTTTTCTTTTATAACTTGTCGACTTGACTAAGTTCTGAAGAGAGCACGGCTCGAAGGAAAAAGATAAAAAAACTTCTTTTACTGTGGTTTACTTCTTAAAAATTACAGGTATTGCTCTGAATTTACAAGGGTAGAGGTTCGACCTCTTTCGACCATGGCTCAGGCCGGAATCTAAAAATATTAAGAAGGCAAGGGGCCTCTGCCCCCTCCTAATGAGGTGCTAATATGAAGTCTAATGGAGAAGTGCCTTAAATAAAGTGGTAATCTGAAGTGGCCAATGAAGTCGTGTATTTTTACAAATATACGTATAATATAACCTAATTTTTTGGGGAGGACAGTTGAAGGTTAAATTTCCCCCCTTTTTAAACACATGATCAGATGTTTTAAAAGATTGCAAATTTCAAATTAAAAAATAAAATAACAAAAACTAATTTGTATTTTTTCGCCGAGTCTACATTTTTGACGGCGATATCATTTCGTAATAGTACACATAAGTACAATTTGAGTACATGACTGTATACGTATTAATTTTGGTTCATTACAATTACGATTACAATTACCAATTAATTCACATTCACTTGTTGTTTAATTACACTTCCATTTTAAAGTACATTCTTACATGATAAATTAAATCATTACATTCAATTACAGTTTCATTGAAGTACATTACATTATATTAAATCAAGTATTACAGTTAATTACAATTAAACAGTTACTATAACTCGTTTTGTTTATACAGTGTTTCTTATTAATAGACAATTAAGATGTTAGAAATATAATACAAAGTACATGGCACTTACGAGATAATTTATTTACGAAATAATATGTTATAATGTTATGAATTTGAAATCAGAGCGAACGGAGGTATTTTTATCTTTGAGGCGCTCGATTCTGTCGTCGTGAGTGGAATTCGGTCTTACTAAGCATTGTTTTGAGTTCACCTCGGGAGGTCATATAATTAAAAATAAAAATGAAAAAAATAATATGAGAACGTTTTTTCGCGTTCTCGAACGAACCTAAAGTTTCGCGCCTCACAAATTGACACGAGTAACCATAGACTGATAAGTTGATATGGCATAAGTAGACAATAGGTAGATGAATGAATAAGTAATAAAATTAATAAAGGATATCGGTCAAGAAAGAACATGAATGTAAGAATGAGTATGGTTGAATAATAATGTTTATACTCATAACATATAAATAATGACTTCTATAGAGTGTTTCGTCCTTAGCATGATGTTAAAGAATTTTCATACATTGGATACTAGATATACAGTATGATGAAGGGAAAATGTGACGTCATAGTTATTGAATTTTTACGTATAGTACAAATCATTGTTAGGAAGATTTACAAGAACGAATTAGAGACACAGAGTGGGAAACGTAAAGAGAATAAAGTTATTTTGTGACGTCATAGTGTATAAGTCATTATTAGAAAGATGAATTAGAAAAATACAGGAATGAATAAAGACGTACAAATCGAAATTCTATCCAAAACTCGCTTATGATTTTTGGTTTCTTATGTAAAAATGGACAATGAATTCATATAATGATGGTGTAGGAATTGTTCATTGTTCACTTTTTACATTACTCTCCCCTTTTAAAAATGATATTTATACAATAATTTAATAGGGTACCATTAATACAATACAAATGAGAAAATAACATCCTAACAGGGTACCATTAGTTACAATACAAATTTTATACAGAACGATTTCGCGTGGTCGAGTACAATGCAGAGTATCCAAATTTTTAAAATGACACTTGCTTACAAAATATAAAAAATCAAAGATTAATACTTTAGTTTAGACAAACATTTAATAGGATTAATACATTAATTTAGACAACCAATTAAGTTAGACAAACAATGATATGGTTAAAAATTTTACAATTTTTTTTTTTTTTCTGTGGGATAAATTATGTACATAATGAATAGGTAAAAGGGAAAAATGCAAATCGTACAATCTATAAACTAATTTTTATTGACTAGTGTAGGTAAAAATAGAATTACGTAATGGATGATGTATAGACCTGTGGTCTAGTGTGTATTTATGTTTATTGGGTACAAAGTGTGTATTTTATAAGTTCGAGAGACAGATTAGCTGAGAGGATTGTTAAATTAACTGTATAAATGCATGAGCAAAAATTTATATATAGTAAGCAAAAATGATTAAGATTAAATTACGCGCAATGAAATAGTTTATTGTGATATCCAATGATTTTAGCATGAGGTTTGTATATATAGTATATATAGTGTGCATACATGCATTTTTATTGACTGTTGTAGGTACAAATCGAATTACGTAGTGGATGATGTATAGACCTGTGGTCAAACGTGTATTTATGTTTATTGTTATTATTATTATTGTTATTATTATTATTATTATTATTACAAAATCCTTTAAGCTCAAGGTCAATTATTATAAAATCTAATTACAGGTAAATTTTTCATTAAAAATTATTTTTATATAATAAAAAAAATATATAAAAAGGTTTAATAATTTTTGCAGGTTAAGTAGAAAAATCATACTCTTTCGTTGAATGTTGATAGAATTTTGAATTATTTGATATTTTAGTCTGAAAACTTGTTTGCATATAGACAAATACATCTGTTTTATTGCGTAGAAGTTTTATTAAAAATTAAATGACTGAAATTTAGGGTATGTGCGGTCATACGGGTAAATTTCCCGATCGTACAGAGCAGGATAAATTAGGTACATGATCGATTAATTAATTATTACACAACTATTATTATCACGTATACATTACAATGATTATCAAAGTCATTACAACCTTTGTACAAATAATAAATTACATAACTACATAACAAATCGGTGAATTTCCGTCTTACAAACAAAGAAAAAAGGTTAAACTAAAGACGCAAATCGGTCAATTCAGGTTGAATTAATTCTCTTTTACAACAAAAAAAAGGTTGAATTAAATTCGCTTGAACAACAAAAAAAAGGTTGAATTCAATTGACTGCATTGAAAACTTGGGACTTGAAAACTAACTTCTTTTCAAAACTAACTTTTTTTCAAAACTAACTTTTAAAATTAACTTTTTCAAAACTAACTTTTTTCAAAACTAACTTTTTTTCAAAACTAACTTTTTTCAAAACTAACTTTTTCAAAACTAACTTTTTCAAAATTAACTTTTTCAAACTACCTTTTTCAAAATTAACTTTTTCAAAACTAACTTCTGTAATCTCTGGGGCGGTTGTCCCTCTTGGATGCAACCTATTGACTTGACCTCTTATCAAGTATTTCTATAAATCTCTCTAACTTGGAATATATCTCTCTAACTTCAAATAAAACTCTCTGACTTCAAATAAAACTCTCTGACTTCAAATAAAACTCTCTGACTTCAAATATAACTCTCTGACTTCGAATATAACTCTCTGACTTCGAATATAACTCTGACTTCGAATATAACTCTGACTTCGAATATAACTCTGACTTCGAATATAACTCTGCCTTGAACTCTCTCAAGTATTCTGAAACTGAAAATGAAACTTAACTGTCTAACTTGAACGCTTGTCAAGTGAAGATTAGCTGAAAAATGGAAAATGACTGCACTTGATCTTTATCAAGTGGAGACGATTAACCTCTGGGGTTTGGTTGACCCTCTTGGTGCAATCTTCTGACTTCAAAAACTGACTTCAAAAAAATGACTTCAAAATTACTTCAAGTATCTCTCTAAATCTATAAACTCTCTGTAAACTCTCTCTAAACTCTCTTAATTTGCAAGTCAATTCAATTCAGTAATTGAAAAAAATTTGCAAACAAAAAATTAAAAAAAATGTAAACAACATTTCACTCTAATGTACACGAAGGTACGATACTATTATGTTTGATACATAAAAAAATTATTCTATACTGAATATAACACTGAAAATAACTGCGGCAATTGACTCTGCGACAATTGACTCTCTTTGAAATTAACTCTCTTTGAAATTAACTCTCTTTGAAATTAACTCTCTTAAATTAACTCTGTTACAATTAACTCTGTTACAATTAACTCTGTTTCACTAAAAAAAAATGTATCACTGGTGTCTCAAATGTTCACTGTGTTTCTTGTAAATTCTGACTTAATATTCATTATTAACTGTTAATAATAGTGACTTTTTTCAAATGTTTATAAATTACTTAAGAAAACAAAATGTACTTAACAAAATTTTCTATGGGGAAATCCTTGAGACGTGTCCTGAAGACGTCTTGCTGGCTACTTCTTCTTGGATGAAAACTAGACGTGGAGAACTTGGAGTCGTGACACACCGGTCAAGGGTGGATGTTACGAACTAGAAGTCGTGACACGCCGGTCAAATGGTTTTATCCTGATGCAGGGTAATTTCTATCTTGGCCAAAGAGTGGCCTCTTCTTAAAATCATCTTCTTAAAATAATCTTGTTATCCTGGTGCAGGGTAATTTCTATCTTGGCCAAAGAGTGGCCTCTTCTTAAAATAATCTTCTTAAAATCTTCTTTTTATCCTGATGCAGGTAATTTCTATTCTTGGCCAAAGAGTGGCCACTTGTTAAAATCTTCTTCTTCTTAAAAATCTTCTTGTTCTTAAAAATCTTCCTCTTCTTGAAAATCTTCTTCTTCTTCTTAAAAATCTTCCTTATTAAAAATCTTCTTGTAAAAATCGTCTTCTTAAAAATATTCTTCGTAAAATCATCATCTTATCCTGGTATAGGGTCTGGAGTTGTTATCTTCCTTCTTCTATGTGTTTATCCTGGCAGGGTCGCCAGCTGTTAACCCCTCCGTCTATGGCCCTTTGTCGGTTCGGATTCGACGGGGGGGTTCTGGTTAGGAGGCTGCAACGGATATTTCTTCTATATACTTTTCTTCTATAACTTTCTAATTCTTTTCTCTCGCTTTATGGGGTCGACACTCTATTAATTCTTTTCTTTTTATAATTCTCTGATCCTTTCTCTTACAGTGCCCGCGAAAAGTATCCGATCACCCTTAAAATTTGTATTTTTTACATAAAAAAACATGTTTAAATGTATACTAACCTTATATTAGTATTTTGTCATCTTCCTTTGGTTTGGATGACTTGTTCTAGACGTTTTTGGCATGGATTTAATCAAGTTTTGACAAACTTCCACTGATATTTCCTTGCACCATACCTTTTTGATGGCCTCTTGTAATTTTTCGACTGAGCCAGTGTCGTGGCATTCAACCTTATTTTTTATTATTAGCCACAGATTTTCTATCGGATTGAGATCTGGACTATTACCAGGCCAATCCAAAATATCAAATTTATTGTCAGTAATCCATTTTGTCACTATTTTGGCCCTGTGACATGGTGCACCATCATGCATGTATGTTTTTGTCCTTTGGATTGCCATTGCCATTGGAAGTTTATCCTGTAGCATTGCTAAATACCGTGCACCATTCATAGTTGTGTCTCGGAAGAAAATATAAGTTTCCACGCCCATAGTAACCGAAACAACCCCAAACCATCACACTTGGAGGGTGTTTCATTGTCTTTAGGGTGTATTTAGGGTCCATCCTATTTGAGCCAATAGGCCGGTGAACCTTTTTTGGACAACTTCTGAATGTCAAAAATGTCGACTCATCGCTAAATAAAACCTTCTTCCAGTCATCAACAGTCCAATGAATGTATTTTTTACAAAATGCGACACGTTTTTTACGCATTTTTTCATTAATGAACGGTTTCTTAGCAGCATGGCGAGATGGTAATCCGAGTTCTTTTTGGAGCCGCTCCTGGATAGTTCGTTCAGAAACACCAGATAACAAATTATTCATATTAAATTTTATTTCTTTCGCAGTTTTGTTGGGTTTTTCAATACTAACGTTTCATAAGTTTGTCTGTTCGCGAAATTGTTTTTCTCGGTCTGCCAGATCGTTTTTTAGGGACTGGCGTGGTTAGGCCACCATTGTTCTCAGCCCGTGAAACCCATAAATTAACGGTACTTTGGGATATGTTTAATTCCTTAGCTATCTGTCTCTGTGATTTCCACATGCATGCAAAGCAACAATAGCACCTCGACAATCACTCTTAAGTTGTTTTTTAGCACACATTATATATAAATTTTATTTACACCACTTTCTGTAAAAAAAAAAAAATATCAAGAAATTTACACAAACAGTGAAATCTGACAAATTTGAGACACAGCC
This sequence comes from Bathynomus jamesi, assembly GCA_023014485.1. Taxonomy (NCBI): domain Eukaryota; kingdom Metazoa; phylum Arthropoda; class Malacostraca; order Isopoda; family Cirolanidae; genus Bathynomus; species Bathynomus jamesi. The sequence goes on along the minus strand of JAJOZX010011094.1, from coordinate 27,889 downwards.
ACCCGCAACGAAGGCTACCAGAACACTAATTTGAGAATGCGTTGGATAGCTCTCATATCAGCGAGCAACCTCAAAGTTACCAGATGTCGCTAGAACAAATAGAAAGTGAATTACGTGTCTCTGAATATCAAGGGAAAATATTGTATTTTCTTGAGTGATCGGATACTTTTCGCGGGCACTGTATACTAAATATTATCGACTTTTCTTTTATAACTTGTCGACTTGACTAAGTTCTGAAGAGAGCACGGCTCAGAAAAAGATAAAAAAACTTCTTTTACTGTGGTTTACTTCTAAAAATTACAGGTATTGCTCTGAATTTACAAGGGTAGAGGTTCGACCTCTTTCGACTGGCTCAGGCCGGAATCTAAAAATATTAAAAGGCAAGGGGCCTCTGCCCCCTCCTAATGGTGCTAATATGAAGTCTAATGGAGTGCCTTAAATAAGTGGTAATCTGAAGTGGCCAATGAAGTCGTGTATTTTTACAAATATACGTATAATATAACCTAATTTTTGGGGGGAGGACAATTGGAGGTTAAATTTTTCCCCCTTTTTAACACATGATCAGATGTTTTAAAAGATTGCAAATTTCAAATTAAAAAATAAAATAACAAAAACTAATTTGTATTTTTCGCCGAGTCTACATTTTTGACGGCGATATCATTTCGTAATAGTACACATAAGTACAATTTGAGTACATGACTGTATACGTATTAATTTTGGTTCATTACAATTACGATTACAATTACCAATTAATTCACATTCACTTGTTGTTTAATTACACTTCCATTTTAAAGTACATTCTTACATGTAAATTAAATCATTACATTCAATTACAGTTTCATTGAAGTACATTACATTATATTAAATCAAGTATTACAGTTAATTACAATTAAACAGTTACTATAACTCGTTTTGTTATTAGTGTTTCCTTATTAATAGACAATAAGATGTTAGAAATATAATACAAAGTACATGGCACTTACGATAATTTATTTACGAAATAATATGTTATAATGTTATGAATTTGAATCAGAGCGAACGGAGGTATTTTTATCTTTGAGGCGCTCGATTCTGTCGTCGTGAGTGGAATTCGGTCTTACTAAGCATTGTTTTGAGTTCACCTCGGGAGGTCATATAATTAAAAATAAAATGAAAAAAATAATATAGAACGTTTTTTCGCGTTCTCGAACGAACCTAAAGTTTCGCGCCTCACAAATTGACACGAGTAACCATAAACTGATAAGTTGATATGGCATAAGTAGACAATGTAGATGAATGAATAAGTAATAAAATTAATAAAGGATATCGGTCAAGAAGAACATGAATGTAAGAATGAGTATGGTTGAATAATAATGTTTATACTCATAACATAAAATAATGACTTCTATAGAGTGTTTCGTCCTTAGCATGATGTTAAAGAATTTTCATACATTGGATACTAGATATACAGTATGATGAAGGGAAAATGTGACGTCATAGTTATTGAATTTTTTACGTATAGTACAAATCATTGTTAGGAAGATTTACAAGAACGAATTAGAGACACAGAGTGGGAACGTAAAGAGAATAAAGTTATTTTGTGACGTCATAGTGTATAAGTCATTATTAGAAGATGAATTAGAAAAATACAGGAATGAATAAAGACGTACAAATCGAAATTCTATCCAAAACTCGCTTATGATTTTTGGTTTCTTATGTAAAAATGGACAATGAATTCATATAATGATGGTGTAGGAATTGTTCATTGTTCACTTTTACATTCTCTCCCCTTTTAAAAATGATATTTATACAATAATTTAATAGGGTACCATTAATACAATACAAATGAGAAAATAACATCTAACAGGGTACTATTAGTTACAATACAATTTTATACAGAACGATTTCGCGTGGTCGAGTACAATGCAGAGTATTAAAATTTTTAAAATGACACTTGCTTACAAAATATAAAAAATCAAAGATTAATACTTTAGTTTAGACAAACATTTAATAGGATTAATACATTAATTTAGACAACCAATTAAGTTAGACAAACAATGATATGGTTAAAAAATTTTACGAATTTTTTTTTTTTTTCTGTGGGATAAATTATGTACATAATGAATAGGTAAAAGGGAAAAATGCAATCGTACAATCTATAAACTAATTTTTATTGACTAGTGTAGGTAAAAAGAATTACGTAATGGATGATGTATAGACCTGTGGTCTAGTGTGTATTTATGTTTATTGGGTACAAAGTGTGTATTTTATAAGTTCGAGAGACAGATTAGCTGAGAGGATTGTTAAATTAACTGTATAAATGCATGAGCAAAAATTTATATATAGTAAGCAAAAATGATTAAGATTAAATTACGCGCAATGAAATAGTTTATTGTGATATCCAATGATTTTAGCATGAGGTTTGTATATATAGTATATATAGTGTGCATACATGCATTTTTATTGACTGTTGTAGGTACAAATCGAATTACGTAGTGGATGATGTATAGACCTGTGGTCAAACGTGTATTTATGTTTATTGTTATTATTATTATTGTTATTATTATTATTATTATTATTATTACAAAATCCTTTAAGCTCAAGGTCAATTATTATAAAATCTAATTACAGGTAAATTTTTCATTAAAAATTATTTTTATATAATAAAAAAAATATATTAAAAAGGTTTAATAATTTTTGCAGGTAAAGTAGAAAAATCATACTTTTTCGTTGAATGTTGATAGAATTTTGAATTATTTGATATTTTAGTCTGAAAACTTGTTTGCATATTGACAAATACATCTGTTTTATTTGCGTAGAAGTTTTATTAAAATTAAATGACTGAAATTTAGGGTATGTGCGGTCATACGGGTAAATTTCCCGATCGTACAGAGCAGGATAAATTAGGTACATGATCGATTAATTAATTATTACACAACTATTATTATCACGTATACATTACAATGATTATCAAAGTCATTACAACCTTTGTACAAATAATAAATTACATAACTACATAACAAATCGGTGAATTTCCGTCTTACAACAAAGAAAAAAGGTTAAACTAAAGACGCAAATCGGTCAATTCAGGTTGAATTAAATTCTCTTTTACAACAAAAAAAGGTTGAATTAATTCGCTTGAACAACAAAAAAGGTTGAATTCAATTGACTGCATTGAAAACTTGGGACTTGAAAACTAACTTCTTTTCAAACTAACTTTTTCAAAACTAACTTCTGTAATCTCTGGGCGGTTGTCCCTCTTGGATGCAACCTATTGACTTGACCTCTTATCAAGTATTTCTATAAATCTCTCTAACTTGGAATATATCTCTCTAACTTCAAATAAAACTCTCTGACTTCAAATAAAACTCTCTGACTTCAAATAAAACTCTCTGACTTCAAATATAACTCTCTGACTTCGAATATAACTCTCTGACTTCGAATATAACTCTGACTTCGAATATAACTCTGACTTCGAATATAACTCTGACTTCGAATATAACTGCCTTGAACTCTCTCAGTATTCTGAAACTGAAAATGAAACTTAACTGTCTAACTTGAACGCTTGTCAAGTGAAGATTAGCTGAAAAATGGAAAATGACTGCACTTGATCTTTATCAAGTGGAGACGATTAACCTCTGGGGTTTGGTTGACCCTCTTGGTGCAATCTTCTGACTTCAAAAACTGACTTCAAAAAATGACTTCAAAATTACTTCAAGTATCTCTCTAAATCTATAAACTCTCTGTAAACTCTCTCTAAACTCTCTTAATTTGCAAGTCAATTCAATTCAGTAATTGAAAAAAATATGCAAACAAAAAATTTAAAAAAATGTAAACAACATTTCACTCTAATGTACACGAAGGTACGATACTATTATGTTTGATACATAAAATAAAATTATTCTATACTGAATATAACACTGAAAATAACTGCGGCAATTGACTCTGCGACAATTGACTCTCTTTGAAATTAACTCTCTTTGAAATTAACTCTCTTTGAAATTAACTCTCTTTGAAATTAACTCTCTTTGAAATTAACTCTGTTACAATTAACTCTGTTACAATTAACTCTGTTTCACTAAAAAAAATGTATCACTGGTGTCTCAAATGTTCACTGTGTTTCTTGTAAATTCTGACTTAATATTCATTATTAACTGTTAATAATAGTGACTTTTTTCAAATGTTTATAAATTACTTAAGAAAACAAAATGTACTTAACAAAATTTTCTATGGGGAAATCCTTGAGACGTGTCCTGAAGACGTCTTGCTGGCTACTTCTTCTTGGATGAAAACTAGACGTGGAGAACTTGGAGTCGTGACACACCGTCAAGGGTGGATGTTACGAACTAGAAGTCGTGACACGCCGGTCAAATGGTTTTATCCTGATGCAGGGTAATTTCTATCTTGGCCAAAGAGTGGCCTCTTCTTAAAATCATCTTCTTCTTAAAATAATCTTGTTATCCTGGTGCAGGGTAATTTCTATCTTGGCCAAAGAGTGGCCTCTTCTAAAATAATCTTCTTAAAATCTTCTTTTTATCCTGATGCAGGGTAATTTCTATTCTTGGCCAAAGAGTGGCCACTTGTTAAAATCTTCTTCTTCTTAAAAATCTTCTTGTTCTTAAAATCTTCCTCTTCTTGAAAATCTTCTTCTTCTTCTTAAAAATCTTCCTTATTAAAAATCTTCTTGTAAAAATCGTCTTCTTAAAAATATTCTTCGTAAAATCATCATCTTATCCTGGTATAGGGTCTGGAGTTGTTATCTTCCTTCTTCTATGTGTTTATCCTGGCAGGGTCGCCAGCTGTTAACCCCTCCGTCTATGGCCCTTTGTCGGTTCGGATTCGACGGGGGGTTCTGGTTAGGAGGCTGCAACGGATATTTCTTCTATATACTTTTCTTCTATAACTTTCTAATTCTTTTCTCTCGCTTTATGGGGTCGACACTCTATTAATTCTTTTCTTTTTATAATTCTCTGATCCTTTCTCTTATACTAAAAATTATCGACTTTTCTTTTATAACTTGTCGACTTGACTAAGTTCTGAAGAGAGCACGGCTCGAAGGAAAAAGATAAAAAACTTCTTTTACTGTGGTTTACTTCTTAAAAATTACAGGTATTGCTCTGAATTTACAAGGGTAGAGGTTCGACCTCTTTCGACCATGGCTCAGGCCGGAATCTAAAAATATTAAGAAGGCAAGGGGCCTCTGCCCCCTCCTAATGAGGTGCTAATATGAAGTCTAATGGAGAAGTGCCTTAAATAATGGTAATCTGAAGTGGCCAATGAAGTCGTGTATTTTTACAAATATACGTATAATATAACCTAATTTTTTGGGGGAGGACAATTGAGGTTAATTTCCCCCCTTTTTAAACACATGATCAGATGTTTTAAAAGATTGCAAATTTCAAATTAAAAAATAAAATAACAAAAACTAATTTGTATTTTTTCGCCGAGTCTACATTTTTGACGGCGATATCATTTCGTAATAGTACACATAAGTACAATTTGAGTACATGACTGTATACGTATTAATTTTGGTTCATTACAATTACGATTACAATTACCAATTAATTCACATTCACTTGTTGTTTAATTACACTTCCATTTTAAAGTACATTCTTACATGATAAATTAAATCATTACATTCAATTACAGTTTCATTGAAGTACATTACATTATATTAAATCAAGTATTACAGTTAATTACAATTAAACAGTTACTATAACTCGTTTTGTTTATACAGTGTTTCTTATTAATAGACAATTAAGATGTTAGAAATATAATACAAAGTACATGGCACTTACGAGATAATTTATTTACGAAATAATATGTTATAATGTTATGAATTTGAAATCAGAGCGAACGGAGGTATTTTTATCTTTGAGGCGCTCGATTCTGTCGTCGTGAGTGGAATTCGGTCTTACTAAGCATTGTTTTGAGTTCACCTCGGAGGTCATATAATTAAAAATAAAAATGAAAAAATAATATAGAACGTTTTTTCGCGTTCTCGAACGAACCTAAAGTTTCGCGCCTCACAAATTGACACGAGTAACCATAAACTGATAAGTTGATATGGCATAAGTAGACAATAGGTAGATGAATGAATAAGTAATAAAATTAATAAAGGATATCGGTCAAGAAAGAACATGAATGTAAGAATGAGTATGGTTGAATAATAATGTTTATACTCATAACATATAAATAATGACTTCTATAGAGTGTTTCGTCCTTAGCATGATGTTAAAGAATTTTCATACATTGGATACTAGATATACAGTATGATGAAGGGAAAATGTGACGTCATAGTTATTGAATTTTACGTATAGTACAAATCATTGTTAGAAGATTTACAAGAACGAATTAGAGACACAGAGTGGGAAACGTAAAGAGAATAAAGTTATTTTGTGACGTCATAGTGTATAAGTCATTATTAGAAAGATGAATTAGAAAAATACAGGAATGAATAAGACGTACAAATCGAAATTCTATCCAAAACTCGCTTATGATTTTGGTTTCTTATGTAAAAATGGACAATGAATTCATATAATGATGGTGTAGGAATTGTTCATTGTTCACTTTTTACATTACTCTCCCCTTTTAAAAATATTTTATACAATAATTTAATAGGGTACCATTAATACAATACAAATGAGAAAATAACATCCTAACAGGGTACCATTAGTTACAATACAAATTTTATACAGAACGATTTCGCGTGGTCGAGTACAATGCAGAGTATTAAATTTTTAAAATGACACTTGCTTACAAAATATAAAAATCAAAGATTAATACTTTAGTTTAGACAAACATTTAATAGGATTAATACATTAATTTAGACAACCAATTAAGTTAGACAAACAATGATATGGTTAAAAATTTTACGAATTTTTTTTTTTTTTCTGTGGGATAAATTATGTACATAATGAATAGGTAAAAGGGAAAAATGCAAATCGTACAATCTATAAACTAATTTTTATTGACTAGTGTAGGTAAAAATAGAATTACGTAATGGATGATGTATAGACCTGTGGTCTAGTGTGTATTTATGTTTATTGGGTACAAAGTGTGTATTTTATAAGTTCGAGAGACAGATTAGCTGAGAGGATTGTTAAATTAACTGTATAAATGCATGAGCAAAAATTTATATATAGTAAGCAAAAATGATTAAGATTAAATTACGCGCAATGAAATAGTTTATTGTGATATCCAATGATTTTAGCATGAGGTTTGTATATATAGTATATATATGTGTGCATACATGCATTTTTATTGACTGTTGTAGGTACAAATCGAATTACGTAGTGGATGATGTATAGACCTGTGGTCAAACGTGTATTTATGTTTATTGTTATTATTATTATTGTTATTATTATTATTATTATTATTACAAAATCCTTTAAGCTCAAGGTCAATTATTATAAAATCTAATTACAGGTAAATTTTTCATTAAAAATTATTTTTATATAATAAAAAAATATATTAAAAGGTTTAATAATTTTTGCAGGTTAAGTAGAAAAATCATACTCTTTCGTTGAATGTTGATAGAATTTTGAATTATTTGATATTTTAGTCTGAAAACTTGTTTGCATATAGACAAATACATCTGTTTTATTGCGTAGAAGTTTTATTAAAAATTAAATGACTGAAATTTAGGGTATGTGCGGTCATACGGGTAAATTTCCCGATCGTACAGAGCAGGATAAATTAGGTACATGATCGATTAATTAATTATTACACAACTATTATTATCACGTATACATTACAATGATTATCAAAGTCATTACAACCTTTGTACAAATAATAAATTACATAACTACATAACAAATCGGTGAATTTCCGTCTTACAAACAAAGAAAAAAGGTTAAACTAAGACGCAAATCGGTCAATTCAGGTTGAATTAAATTCTCTTTTACAACAAAAAAAAGGTTGAATTAAATTCGCTTGAACAACAAAAAAAGGTTGAATTCAATTGACTGCATTGAAAACTTGGGACTTGAAAACTAACTTCTTTTCAAAACTAACTTTTTTTCAAAACTAACTTTTTCAAAACTAACTTTTTTCAAAACTAACTTTTTCAAACTAACTTTTTCAAATTAACTTTTTCAAACTACTTTTTTCAAATTAACTTTTTCAAAACTAACTTCTGTAATCTCTGGGGCGGTTGTCCCTCTTGGATGCAACCTATTGACTTGACCTCTTATCAAGTATTTCTATAAATCTCTCTAACTTGGAATATATCTCTCTAACTTCAAATAAAACTCTCTGACTTCAAATAAAACTCTCTGACTTCAAATAAAATCTCTGACTTCGAATATAACTCTCTGACTTCGAATATAACTCTGACTTCGAATATAACTCTGCCTTGAACTCTCTCAAGTATTCTGAAACTGAAAATGAAACTTAACTGTCTAACTTGAACGCTTGTCAAGTGAAGATTAGCTGAAAAATGGAAAATGACTGCACTTGATCTTTATCAAGTGGAGACGATTAACCTCTGGGGTTTGGTTGACCCTCTTGGTGCAATCTTCTGACTTCAAAAACTGACTTCAAAAAAATGACTTCAAAATTACTTCAAGTATCTCTCTAAATCTATAAACTCTCTGTAAACTCTCTCTAAACTCTCTTAATTTGCAAGTCAATTCAATTCAGTAATTGAAAAAATTTGCAAACAAAAATTAAAAAAATGTAAACAACATTTCACTCTAATGTACACGAAGGTACGATACTATTATGTTTGATACATAAAATAAAATTATTCTATACTGAATATAACACTGAAAATAACTGCGGCAATTGACTCTGCGACAATTGACTCTCTTTGAAATTAACTCTCTTTGAAATTAACTCTCTTTGAAATTAACTCTGTTACAATTAACTCTGTTACAATTAACTCTGTTTCACTAAAAAAAAATGTATCACTGGTGTCTCAAATGTTCACTGTGTTTCTTGTAAATTCTGACTTAATATTCATTATTAACTGTTAATAATAGTGACTTTTTTCAAATGTTTATAAATTACTTAAGAAAACAAAATGTACTTAACAAAATTTTCTATGGGGAAATCCTTGAGACGTGTCCTGAAGACGTCTTGCTGGCTACTTCTTCTTGGATGAAAACTAGACGTGGAGAACTTGGAGTCGTGACACACCGGTCAAGGGTGGATGTTACGAACTAGAAGTCGTGACACGCCGGTCAAATGGTTTTATCCTGATGCAGGGTAATTTCTATCTTGGCCAAAGAGTGGCCTCTTCTTAAAATCATCTTCTTCTTAAAATAATCTTGTTATCCTGGTGCAGGGTAATTTCTATCTTGGCCAAAGAGTGGCCTCTTCTTAAAATAATCTTCTTAAAATCTTCTTTTTATCCTGATGCAGGGTAATTTCTATTCTTGGCCAAAGAGTGGCCACTTGTTAAAATCTTCTTCTTCTTAAAAATCTTCTTGTTCTTAAAAATCTTCCTCTTCTTGAAAATCTTCTTCTTCTTCTTAAAAATCTTCCTTATTAAAAATCTTCTTGTAAAAATCGTCTTCTTAAAAATATTCTTCGTAAAATCATCATCTTATCCTGGTATAGGGTCTGGAGTTGTTATCTTCCTTCTTCTATGTGTTTATCCTGGCAGGGTCGCCAGCTGTTAACCCCTCCGTCTATGGCCCTTTGTCGGTTCGGATTCGACGGGGGGGTTCTGGTTAGGAGGCTGCAACGGATATTTCTTCTATATACTTTTCTTCTATAACTTTCTAATTCTTTTCTCTCGCTTTATGGGGTCGACACTCTATTAATTCTTTTCTTTTTATAATTCTCTGATCCTTTCTCTTATACTAAAAATTATCGACTTTTCTTTTATAACTTGTCGACTTGACTAAGTTCTGAAGAGAGCACGGCTCGAAGGAAAAAGATAAAAAAACTTCTTTTACTGTGGTTTACTTCTTAAAAATTACAGGTATTGCTCTGAATTTACAAGGGTAGAGGTTCGACCTCTTTCGACCATGGCTCAGGCCGGAATCTAAAAATATTAAGAAGGCAAGGGGCCTCTGCCCCCTCCTAATGAGGTGCTAATATGAAGTCTAATGGAGAAGTGCCTTAAATAAAGTGGTAATCTGAAGTGGCCAATGAAGTCGTGTATTTTTACAAATATACGTATAATATAACCTAATTTTTGGGGGAGGACAATTGGAGGTTAAATTTCCCCCCTTTTTAAACACATGATCAGATGTTTTAAAAGATTGCAAATTTCAAATTAAAAAATAAAATAACAAAAACTAATTTGTATTTTTTCGCCGAGTCTACATTTTTGACGGCGATATCATTTCGTAATAGTACACATAAGTACAATTTGAGTACATGACTGTATACGTATTAATTTTGGTTCATTACAATTACGATTACAATTACCAATTAATTCACATTCACTTGTTGTTTAATTACACTTCCATTTTAAAGTACATTCTTACATGATAAATTAAATCATTACATTCAATTACAGTTTCATTGAAGTACATTACATTATATTAAATCAAGTATTACAGTTAATTACAATTAAACAGTTACTATAACTCGTTTTGTTTATACAGTGTTTCTTATTAATAGACAATTAAGATGTTAGAAATATAATACAAAGTACATGGCACTTACGAGATAATTTATTTACGAAATAATATGTTATAATGTTATGAATTTGAAATCAGAGCGAACGGAGGTATTTTTATCTTTGAGGCGCTCGATTCTGTCGTCGTGAGTGGAATTCGGTCTTACTAAGCATTGTTTTGAGTTCACCTCGGGAGGTCATATAATTAAAAATAAAAATGAAAAAAATAATATGAGAACGTTTTTTCGCGTTCTCGAACGAACCTAAAGTTTCGCGCCTCACAAATTGACACGAGTAACCATAACTGATAAGTTGATATGGCATAAGTAGACAATAGGTAGATGAATGAATAAGTAATAAAATTAATAAAGGATATCGGTCAAGAAAGAACATGAATGTAAGAATGAGTATGGTTGAATAATAATGTTTATACTCATAACATATAAATAATGACTTCTATAGAGTGTTTCGTCCTTAGCATGATGTTAAAGAATTTTCATACATTGGATACTAGATATACAGTATGATGAAGGGAAAATGTGACGTCATAGTTATTGAATTTTACGTATAGTACAAATCATTGTTAGGAAGATTTACAAGAACGAATTAGAGACACAGAGTGGGAAACGTAAAGAGAATAAAGTTATTTTGTGACGTCATAGTGTATAAGTCATTATTAGAAAGATGAATTAGAAAAATACAGGAATGAATAAAGACGTACAAATCGAAATTCTATCCAAAACTCGCTTATGATTTTTGGTTTCTTATGTAAAAATGGACAATGAATTCATATAATGATGGTGTAGGAATTGTTCATTGTTCACTTTTTACATTACTCTCCCCTTTTAAAAATGATATTTATACAATAATTTAATAGGGTACCATTAATACAATACAAATGAGAAAATAACATCCTAACAGGGTACCATTAGTTACAATACAAATTTTATACAGAACGATTTCGCGTGGTCGAGTACAATGCAGAGTATTAAAATTTTTAAAATGACACTTGCTTACAAAATATAAAAAATCAAAGATTAATACTTTAGTTTAGACAAACATTTAATAGGATTAATACATTAATTTAGACAACCAATTAAGTTAGACAAACAATGATATGGTTAAAAAATTTTACAATTTTTTTTTTTTTTCTGTGGGATAAATTATGTACATAATGAATAGGTAAAAGGGAAAAATGCAAATCGTACAATCTATAAACTAATTTTTATTGACTAGTGTAGGTAAAAATAGAATTACGTAATGGATGATGTATAGACCTGTGGTCTAGTGTGTATTTATGTTTATTGGGTACAAAGTGTGTATTTTATAAGTTCGAGAGACAGATTAGCTGAGAGGATTGTTAAATTAACTGTATAAATGCATGAGCAAAAATTTATATATAGTAAGCAAAAATGATTAAGATTAAATTACGCGCAATGAAATAGTTTATTGTGATATCCAATGATTTTAGCATGAGGTTTGTATATATAGTATATATAGTGTGCATACATGCATTTTTATTGACTGTTGTAGGTACAAATCGAATTACGTAGTGGATGATGTATAGACCTGTGGTCAAACGTGTATTTATGTTTATTGTTATTATTATTATTGTTATTATTATTATTATTATTATTACAAAATCCTTTAAGCTCAAGGTCAATTATTATAAAATCTAATTACAGGTAAATTTTTCATTAAAAATTATTTTTATATAATAAAAAAAATATATTAAAAAGGTTTAATAATTTTTGCAGGTTAAGTAGAAAAATCATACTCTTTCGTTGAATGTTGATAGAATTTTGAATTATTTGATATTTTAGTCTGAAAACTTGTTTGCATATAGACAAATACATCTGTTTTATTGCGTAGAAGTTTTATTAAAAATTAAATGACTGAAATTTAGGGTATGTGCGGTCATACGGGTAAATTTCCCGATCGTACAGAGCAGGATAAATTAGGTACATGATCGATTAATTAATTATTACACAACTATTATTATCACGTATAATTACAATGATTATCAAAGTCATTACAACCTTGTACAAATAAAAATTACATAACTACATAAAAATCGGTGAATTTCCGTCTTACAAACAAAGAAAAAAGGTTAAACTAAAGACGCAAAATCGGTCAATTCAGGTTGAATTAATTCTCTTTTACAACAAAAAAAAGGTTGAATTATATTCTCTTGAACAACAAAAAAAAGGTTGAATTCAATTGACTGCATTGAAAACTTGGGACTGAAAACAACTTCTTTCAAAACTAACTTTTTTTCAAAACTAACTTTTCCAAAATTAACTTTTTCAAAACTAACTTTTTTCAAAACTAACTTTTTTCAAAACTAACTTTTTTCAAAACTAACTTTTTTCAAACTACTTTTTCAAAATTAACTTTTTCAAAACTACTTTTTCAAAATTAACTTTTTCAAACTAACTTCTGTAATCTCTGGGGCGGTTGTCCCTCTTGGATGCAACCTATTGACTTGACCTCTTATCAAGTATTTCTATAAATCTCTCTAACTTGGAATATATCTCTCTAACTTCAAATAAAACTCTCTGACTTCAAATAAAACTCTCTGACTTCAAATAAAACTCTCTGACTTCAAATATAACTCTCTGACTTCGAATATAACTCTCTGACTTCGAATATAACTCTGACTTCGAATATAACTCTGACTTCGAATATAACTCTGACTTCGAATATAACTCTGCCTTGAACTCTCTCAAGTATTCTGAAACTGAAATGAAATTAACTGTCTAACTTGAACGCTTGTCAAGTGAAGATTACTGAAAAATGGAAAATGACTGCACTTGATCTTTATCAAGTGGAGACGATTAACCTCTGGGTTTGGTTGACCCTCTTGGTGCAATCTTCTGACTTCAAAAACTGACTTCAAAAAAATGACTTCAAAATTACTTCAAGTATCTCTCTAAATCTATAAACTCTCTGTAAACTCTCTCTAAACTCTCTTAATTTGCAAGTCAATTCAATTCAGTAATTGAAAAAAATTTGCAAACAAAAAATTAAAAAAATGTAAACAACATTTCACTCTAATGTACACGAAGGTACGATACTATTATGTTTGATACATAAAATAAAATTATTCTATACTGAATATAACTGAAAATAACTGCGGCAATTGACTCTGCGACAATTGACTCTCTTTGAAATTAACTCTCTTTGAAATTAACTCTCTTTGAAATTAACTCTCTTTGAAATTAACTCTGTTACAATTAACTCTGTTACAATTAACTCTGTTTCACTAAAAAAAAATGTATCACTGGTGTCTGAAATGTTCACTGTGTTTCTTGTAAATTCTGACTTAATATTCATTATTAACTGTTAATAATAGTGACTTTTTTCAAATGTTTATAAATTACTTAAGAAAACAAAATGTACTTAACAAAATTTTCTATGGGGAAATCCTTGAGACGTGTCCTGAAGACGTCTTGCTGGCTACTTCTTCTTGGATGAAAACTAGACGTGGAGAACTTGGAGTCGTGACACACCGGTCAAGGGTGGATGTTACGAACTAGAAGTCGTGACACGCCGGTCAAATGGTTTTATCCTGATGCAGGGTAATTTCTATCTTGGCCAAAGAGTGGCCTCTTCTTAAAATCATCTTCTTCTTAAAATAATCTTGTTATCCTGGTGCAGGGTAATTTCTATCTTGGCCAAAGAGTGGCCTCTTCTTAAAATAATCTTCTTAAAATCTTCTTTTTATCCTGATGCAGGGTAATTTCTATTCTTGGCCAAAGAGTGGCCACTTGTTAAAATCTTCTTCTTCTTAAAAATCTTCTTGTTCTTAAAAATCTTCCTCTTCTTGAAAATCTTCTTCTTCTTCTTAAAAATCTTCCTTATTAAAAATCTTCTTGTAAAAATCGTCTTCTTAAAATATTCTTCGTAAAATCATCATCTTATCCTGGTATAGGGTCTGGAGTTGTTATCTTCCTTCTTCTATGTGTTTATCCTGGCAGGGTCGCCAGCTGTTAACCCTCCGTCTATGGCCCTTTGTCGGTTCGGATTCGACGGGGGGGTTCTGGTTAGGAGGCTGCAACGGATATTTCTTCTATATACTTTTCTTCTATAACTTTCTAATTCTTTTCTCTCGCTTTATGGGGTCGACACTCTATTAATTCTTTTCTTTTTATAATTCTCTGATCCTTTCTCTTATACTAAAAATTATCGACTTTTCTTTTATAACTTGTCGACTTGACTAAGTTCTGAAGAGAGCACGGCTCGAAGGAAAAAGATAAAAAAACTTCTTTTACTGTGGTTTACTTCTAAAAATTACAGGTATTGCTCTGAATTTACAAGGGTAGAGGTTCGACCTCTTTCGACCATGGCTCAGGCCGGAATCTAAAAATATTAAGAAGGCAAGGGGCCTCTGCCCCCTCCTAATGAGGTGCTAATATGAAGTCTAATGGAGAAGTGCCTTAAATAAAGTGGTAATCTGAAGTGGCCAATGAAGTCGTGTATTTTTACAAATATACGTATAATATAACCTAATTTTTGGGGGAGGACATTGAAGGTTAAATTTCCCCCTTTTTAAACACATGATCAGATGTTTTAAAAGATTGCAAATTTCAAATTAAAAAATAAAATAACAAAAACTAATTTGTATTTTTTCGCCGAGTCTACATTTTTGACGGCGATATCATTTCGTAATAGTACACATAAGTACAATTTGAGTACATGACTGTATACGTATTAATTTTGGTTCATTACAATTACGATTACAATTACCAATTAATTCACATTCACTTGTTGTTTAATTACACTTCCATTTTAAAGTACATTCTTACATGATAAATTAAATCATTACATTCAATTACAGTTTCATTGAAGTACATTACATTATATTAAATCAAGTATTACAGTTAATTACAATTAAACAGTTACTATAACTCGTTTTGTTTATACAGTGTTTCTTATTAATAGACAATTAAGATGTTAGAAATATAATACAAAGTACATGGCACTTACGAGATAATTTATTTACGAAATAATATGTTATAATGTTATGAATTTGAAATCAGAGCGAACGGAGGTATTTTTATCTTTGAGGCGCTCGATTCTGTCGTCGTGAGTGGAATTCGGTCTTACTAAGCATTGTTTTGAGTTCACCTCGGGAGGTCATATAATTAAAATAAAATGAAAAAAATAATATGAGAACGTTTTTTCGCGTTCTCGAACGAACCTAAAGTTTCGCGCCTCACAAATTGACACGAGTAACCATAGACTGATAAGTTGATATGGCATAAGTAGACAATAGGTAGATGAATGAATAAGTAATAAAATTAATAAAGGATATCGGTCAAGAAAGAACATGAATGTAAGAATGAGTATGGTTGAATAATAATGTTTATACTCATAACATATAAATAATGACTTCTATAGAGTGTTTCGTCCTTAGCATGATGTTAAAGAATTTTCATACATTGGATACTAGATATACAGTATGATGAAGGGAAAATGTGACGTCATAGTTATTGAATTTTTACGTATAGTACAAATCATTGTTAGGAAGATTTACAAGAACGAATTAGAGACACAGAGTGGGAAACGTAAAGAGAATAAAGTTATTTTGTGACGTCATAGTGTATAAGTCATTATTAGAAAGATGAATTAGAAAAATACAGGAATGAATAAAGACGTACAAATCGAAATTCTATCCAAAACTCGCTTATGATTTTTGGTTTCTTATGTAAAAATGGACAATGAATTCATATAATGATGGTGTAGGAATTGTTCATTGTTCACTTTTTACATTACTCTCCCCTTTTAAAAATGATATTTATACAATAATTTAATAGGGTACCATTAATACAATACAAATGAGAAAATAACATCCTAACAGGGTACCATTAGTTACAATACAAATTTTATACAGAACGATTTCGCGTGGTCGAGTACAATGCAGAGTATAAAATTTTTAAAATGACACTTGCTTACAAAATATAAAAAATCAAAGATTAATACTTTAGTTTAGACAAACATTTAATAGGATTAATACATTAATTTAGACAACCAATTAAGTTAGACAAACAATGATATGGTTAAAAATTTTTACAATTTTTTTTTTTTTTCTGTGGGATAAATTATGTACATAATGAATAGTAAAAGGGAAAAATGCAAATCGTACAATCTATAAACTAATTTTTATTGACTAGTGTAGGTAAAAATAGAATTACGTAATGGATGATGTATAGACCTGTGGTCTAGTGTGTATTTATGTTTATTGGGTACAAAGTGTGTATTTTATAAGTTCGAGAGACAGATTAGCTGAGAGGATTGTTAAATTAACTGTATAAATGCATGAGCAAAAATTTATATATAGTAAGCAAAAATGATTAAGATTAAATTACGCGCAATGAAATAGTTTATTGTGATATCCAATGATTTTAGCATGAGGTTTGTATATATAGTATATATAGTGTGCATACATGCATTTTTATTGACTGTTGTAGGTACAAATCGAATTACGTAGTGGATGATGTATAGACCTGTGGTCAAACGTGTATTTATGTTTATTGTTATTATTATTATTGTTATTATTATTATTATATTATTACAAAATCCTTTAAGCTCAAGGTCAATTATTATAAAATCTAATTACAGGTAAATTTTTCATTAAAAATTATTTTTATATAATAAAAAAAATATATTAAAAAGGTTTAATAATTTTTGCAGGTTAAGTAGAAAAATCATACTCTTTCGTTGAATGTTGATAGAATTTTGAATTATTTGATATTTTAGTCTGAAAACTTGTTTGCATATAGACAAATACATCTGTTTTATTGCGTAGAAGTTTTATTAAAAATTAAATGACTGAAATTTAGGGTATGTGCGGTCATACGGGTAAATTTCCCGATCGTACAGAGCAGGATAAATTAGGTACATGATCGATTAATTAATTATTACACAACTATTATTATCACGTATACATTACAATGATTATCAAAGTCATTACAACCTTTGTACAAATAATAAATTACATAACTACATAACAAATCGGTGAATTTCCGTCTTACAAACAAAGAAAAAAGGTTAAACTAAAGACGCAAATCGGTCAATTCAGGTTGAATTTAATTCTCTTTTACAACAAAAAAAAGGTTGAATTAATTCTCTTGAACAACAAAAAAAAGGTTGAATTCAATTGACTGCATTGAAAACTTGGGACTTGAAAACTAACTTCTTTTCAAAACTAACTTTTTTTCAAAACTAACTTTTCCAAAATTAACTTTTTCAAAACTAACTTTTTTCAAAACTAACTTTTTCAAAATTAACTTTTTCAAAACTACTTTTTCAAAATTAACTTTTTCAAAACTAACTTCTGTAATCTCTGGGGCGGTTGTCCCTCTTGGATGCAACCTATTGACTTGACCTCTTATCAAGTATTTCTATAAATCTCTCTAACTTGGAATATATCTCTCTAACTTCAAATAAAACTCTCTGACTTCAAATAAAACTCTCTGACTTCAAATAAAACTCTCTGACTTCAAATATAACTCTCTGACTTCGAATATAACTCTCTGACTTCGAATATAACTCTGACTTCGAATATAACTCTGACTTGAACTCTCTCAAGTATTCTGAAACTGAAAGTGAAACTTAACTGTCTAACTTGAACGCTTGTCAAGTGAAGATTACTGAAAAATGGAAAATGACTGCACTTGATCTTTATCAAGAGGAGACGATTAACCTCTGGGGTTTGGTTGACCCTCTTGGTGCAATCTTCTGACTTCAAAAACTGACTTCAAAAAAATGACTTCAAAATTACTTCAAGTATCTCTCTAAATCTATAAACTCTCTGTAAACTCTCTCTAAACTCTCTTAATTTGCAAGTCAATTCAATTCAGTAATTGAAAAAATTTGCAAACAAAAAATTAAAAAAAATGTAAACAACATTTCACTCTAATGTACACGAAGGTACGATACTATTATGTTTGATACATAAAATAAAATTATTCTATACTGAATATAAACTGAAAATAACTGCGGCAATTGACTCTGCGACAATTGACTCTCTTTGAAATTAACTCTCTTTGAAATTAACTCTCTTTGAAATTAACTCTCTTTGAAATTAACTCTTTGAATTAACTCTGTTACAATTAACTCTGTTACAATTAACTCTGTTTCACTAAAAAAAAATGTATCACTGGTGTTCAAATGTTCACTGTGTTCTTGTAAATTCTGACTTAATATTCATTATTAACTGTTAATAATAGTGATTTTTTCAAATGTTTATAAATTACTTAAGAAAACAAAATGTACTTAACAAAATTTTCTATGGGGAAATCCTTGAGACGTGTCCTGAAGACGTCTTGCTGGCTACTTCTTCTTGGATGAAAACTAGACGTGGAGAACTTGGAGTCGTGACACACCGGTCAAGGGTGGATGTTACGAACTAGAAGTCGTGACACGCCTGTCAAATGGTTTTATCCTGATGCAGGGTAATTTCTATCTTGGCCAAAGAGTGGCCTCTTCTTAAAATCATCTTCTTCTTAAAATAATCTTGTTATCCTGGTGCAGGGTAATTTCTATCTTGGCCAAAGAGTGGCCTCTTCTTAAAATAATCTTCTTAAAATCTTCTTTTTATCCTGATGCAGGTAATTTCTATTCTTGGCCAAAGAGTGGCCACTTGTTAAAATCTTCTTCTTCTTAAAAATCTTCTTGTTCTTAAAAATCTTCCTCTTCTTGAAAATCTTCTCTTCTTCTTAAAAATCTTCCTTATTAAAAATCTTCTTGTAAAAATCGTCTTCTTAAAAATATTCTTCGTAAAATCATCATCTTATCCTGGTATAGGGTCTGGAGTTGTTATCTTCCTTCTTCTATGTGTTTATCCTGGCAGGGTCGCCAGCTGTTAACCCCTCCGTCTATGGCCCTTTGTCGGTTCGGATTCGACGGGGGGGTTCTGGTTAGGAGGCTGCAACGGATATTTCTTCTATATACTTTTCTTCTATAACTTTCTAATTCTTTTCTCTCGCTTTATGGGGTCGACACTCTATTAATTCTTTTCTTTTTATAATTCTCTGATCCTTTCTCTTATACTAAAAATTATCGACTTTTCTTTTATAACTTGTCGACTTGACTAAGTTCTGAAGAGAGCACGGCTCGAAGGAAAAAGATAAAAAAACTTCTTTTACTGTGGTTTACTTCTTAAAAATTACAGGTATTGCTCTGAATTTACAAGGGTAGAGGTTCGACCTCTTTCGACCATGGCTCAGGCCGGAATCTAAAAATATTAAGAAGGCAAGGGGCCTCTGCCCCCTCCTAATGAGGTGCTAATATGAAGTCTAATGGAGAAGTGCCTTAAATAAAGTGGTAATCTGAAGTGGCCAATGAAGTCGTGTATTTTTACAAATATACGTATAATATAACCTAATTTTTGGGGGAGGACAGTTGAGGTTAAATTTCCCCCCTTTTTAAACACATGATCAGATGTTTTAAAAGATTGCAAATTTCAAATTAAAAAATAAAATAACAAAAACTAATTTGTATTTTTTCGCCGAGTCTACATTTTTGACGGCGATATCATTTCGTAATAGTACACATAAGTACAATTTGAGTACATGACTGTATACGTATTAATTTTGGTTCATTACAATTACGATTACAATTACCAATTAATTCACATTCACTTGTTGTTTAATTACACTTCCATTTTAAAGTACATTCTTACATGATAAATTAAATCATTACATTCAATTACAGTTTCATTGAAGTACATTACATTATATTAAATCAAGTATTACAGTTAATTACAATTAAACAGTTACTATAACTCGTTTTGTTTATACAGTGTTTCTTATTAATAGACAATTAAGATGTTAGAAATATAATACAAAGTACATGGCACTTACGAGATAATTTATTTACGAAATAATATGTTATAATGTTATGAATTTGAAATCAGAGCGAACGGAGGTATTTTTATCTTTGAGGCGCTCGATTCTGTCGTCGTGAGTGGAATTCGGTCTTACTAAGCATTGTTTTGAGTTCACCTCGGGAGGTCATATAATTAAAAATAAAAATGAAAAAAATAATATGAGAACGTTTTTTCGCGTTCTCGAACGAACCTAAAGTTTCGCGCCTCACAAATTGACACGAGTAACCATAGACTGATAAGTTGATATGGCATAAGTAGACAATAGGTAGATGAATGAATAAGTAATAAAATTAATAAAGGATATCGGTCAAGAAAGAACATGAATGTAAGAATGAGTATGGTTGAATAATAATGTTTATACTCATAACATATAAATAATGACTTCTATAGAGTGTTTCGTCCTTAGCATGATGTTAAAGAATTTTCATACATTGGATACTAGATATACAGTATGATGAAGGGAAAATGTGACGTCATAGTTATTGAATTTTTACGTATAGTACAAATCATTGTAGGAAGATTTACAAGAACGAATTAGAGACACAGAGTGGGAAACGTAAAGAGAATAAAGTTATTTTGTGACGTCATAGTGTATAAGTCATTATTAGAAAGATGAATTAGAAAAATACAGGAATGAATAAAGACGTACAAATCGAAATTCTATCCAAAACTCGCTTATGATTTTTGGTTTCTTATGTAAAAATGGACAATGAATTCATATAATGATGGTGTAGGAATTGTTCATTGTTCACTTTTTACATTACTCTCCCCTTTTAAAAATGATATTTATACAATAATTTAATAGGGTACCATTAATACAATACAAATGAGAAAATAACATCCTAACAGGGTACCATTAGTTACAATACAAATTTTATACAGAACGATTTCGCGTGGTCGAGTACAATGCAGAGTATCCAAATTTTTAAAATGACACTTGCTTACAAAATATAAAAAATCAAAGATTAATACTTTAGTTTAGACAAACATTTAATAGGATTAATACATTAATTTAGACAACCAATTAAGTTAGACAAACAATGATATGGTTAAAATTTTTACAATTTTTTTTTTTTTTTCTGTGGGATAAATTATGTACATAATGAATAGTAAAAGGGAAAAATGCGAATCGTACAATCTATAAACTAATTTTTATTGACTAGTGTAGGTAAAAATAGAATTACGTAATGGATGATGTATAGACCTGTGGTCTAGTGTGTATTTATGTTTATTGGGTACAAAGTGTGTATTTTATAAGTTCGAGAGACAGATTAGCTGAGAGGATTGTTAAATTAACTGTATAAATGCATGAGCAAAAATTTATATATAGTAAGCAAAAATGATTAAGATTAAATTACGCGCAATGAAATAGTTTATTGTGATATCCAATGATTTTAGCATGAGGTTTGTATATATAGTATATATAGTGTGCATACATGCATTTTTATTGACTGTTGTAGGTACAAATCGAATTACGTAGTGGATGATGTATAGACCTGTGGTCAAACGTGTATTTATGTTTATTGTTATTATTATTGTTATTATTATTATTATTATTATTACAAAATCCTTTAAGCTCAAGGTCAATTATTATAAAATCTAATTACAGGTAAATTTTTCATTAAAAAATTTTTATATAATAAAAAAAATATATTAAAAAGGTTTAATAATTTTTGCAGGTTAAGTAGAAAAATCATACTCTTTCGTTGAATGTTGATAGAATTTTGAATTATTTGATATTTTAGTCTGAAAACTTGTTTGCATATAGACAAATACATCTGTTTTATTGCGTAGAAGTTTTATTAAAAATTAAATGACTGAAATTTAGGGTATGTGCGGTCATACGGGTAAATTTCCCGATCGTACAGAGCAGGATAAATTAGGTACATGATCGATTAATTAATTATTACACAACTATTATTATCACGTATACATTACAATGATTATCAAAGTCATTACAACCTTTGTACAAATAATAAATTACATAACTACATAACAAATCGGTGAATTTCCGTCTTACAAACAAAGAAAAAAGGTTAAACTAAAGACGCAAATCGGTCAATTCAGGTTGAATTTAATTCTCTTTTACAACAAAAAAAAGGTTGAATTAATTCTCTTGAACAACAAAAAAAAGGTTGAATTCAATTGATTGCATTGAAAACTTGGGACTTGAAAACTAACTTCTTTTCAAAACTAACTTTTTTTCAAAACTAACTTTTCCAAAATTTTTTTCAAAACTAACTTTTTTCAAAACTAACTTTTTTCAAAATTAACTTTTTCAAAACTAACTTTTTCAAAATTAACTTTTTCAAAACTAACTTCTGTAATCTCTGGGGCGGTTGTCCCTCTTGGATGCAACCTATTGACTTGACCTCTTATCAAGTATTTCTATAAATCTCTCTAACTTGGAATATATCTCTCTAACTTCAAATAAAACTCTCTGACTTCAAATAAAACTCTCTGACTTCAAATAAAACTCTCTGACTTCAAATATAACTCTCTGACTTCGAATATAACTCTCTGACTTCGAATATAACTCTGACTTCGAATATAACTCTGACTTCGAATATAACTCTGACTTCGAATATAACTCTGCCTTGAACTCTCTCAAGTATTCTGAAACTGAAAATGAAACTTAACTGTCTAACTTGAACGCTTGTCAAGTGAAGATTACTGAAAAATGGAAAATGACTGCACTTGATCTTTATCAAGAGGAGACGATTAACCTCTGGGGTTTGGTTGACCCTCTTGGTGCAATCTTCTGACTTCAAAAACTGACTTCAAAAAAATGACTTCAAAATTACTTCAAGTATCTCTCTAAATCTATAAACTCTCTGTAAACTCTCTCTAAACTCTCTTAATTTGCAAGTCAATTCAATTCAGTAATTGAAAAAATTTGCAAACAAAAAATTAAAAAAAATGTAAACAATATTTCACTCTAATGTACACGAAGGTACGATACTATTATGTTTGATACATAAAATAAAATTATTCTATACTGAATATAACTGAAAATAACTGCGGCAATTGACTCTGCGACAATTGACTCCTTTGAAATTAACTCCTTTGAAATTAACTCTCTTTGAAATTAACTCTCTTTGAAATTAACTCTGTTGAAATTAACTCTGTTACAATTAACTCTGTTACAATTAACTCTGTTTCACTAAAAAAAAATGTATCACTGGTGTCTGAAATGTTCACTGTTTCTTGTAAATTCTGACTTAATATTCATTATTAACTGTTAATAATAGTGATTTTTTCAAATGTTTATAAATTACTTAAGAAAACAAAATGTACTTAACAAAATTTTCTATGGGGAAATCCTTGAGACGTGTCCTGAAGACGTCTTGCTGGCTACTTCTTCTTGGATGAAAACTAGACGTGGAGAACTTGGAGTCGTGACACACCGGTCAAGGGTGGATGTTACGAACTAGAAGTCGTGACACGGTCAAATGGTTTTATCCTGATGCAGGGTAATTTCTATCTTGGCCAAAGAGTGGCCTCTTCTTAAAATCATCTCTTCTTAAAATAATCTTGTTATCCTGGTGCAGGGTAATTTCTATCTTGGCCAAAGAGTGGCCTCTTCTTAAAATAATCTTCTTAAAATCTTCTTTTTATCCTGATGCAGGTAATTTCTATTCTTGGCCAAAGAGTGGCCACTTTTAAAATCTTCTTCTTCTTAAAAATCTTCTTGTTCTTAAAAATCTTCCTCTTCTTGAAAATCTTCTTCTTCTTCTTAAAAATCTTCCTTATTAAAAATCTTCTTGTTAAAAATCGTCTTCTTAAAAATATTCTTCGTAAAATCATCATCTTATCCTGGTATAGGGTCTGGAGTTGTTATCTTCCTTCTTCTATGTGTTTATCCTGGCAGGGTCGCCAGCTGTTAACCCCTCCGTCTATGGCCCTTTGTCGGTTCGGATTCGACGGGGGGGTTCTGGTTAGGAGGCTGCAACGGATATTTCTTCTATATACTTTTCTTCTATAACTTTCTAATCTTTTCTCTCGCTTTATGGGGTCGACACTCTATTAATTCTTTTCTTTTTATAATTCTCTGATCCTTTCTCTTATACTAAAAATTATCGACTTTTCTTTTATAACTTGTCGACTTGACTAAGTTCTGAAGAGAGCACGGCTCGAAGGAAAAAGATAAAAAAACTTCTTTTACTGTGGTTTACTTCTTAAAAATTACAGGTATTGCTCTGAATTTACAAGGGTAGAGGTTCGACCTCTTTCGACCATGGCTCAGGCCGGAATCTAAAAATATTAAGAAGGCAAGGGGCCTCTGCCCCCTCCTAATGAGGTGCTAATATGAAGTCTAATGGAGAAGTGCCTTAAATAAAGTGGTAATCTGAAGTGGCCAATGAAGTCGTGTATTTTTACAAATATACGTATAATATAACCTAATTTTTTGGGGGAGGACAGAGGTTAAATTTCCCCCCTTTTTAAACACATGATCAGATGTTTTAAAAGATTGCAAATTTCAAATTAAAAAATAAAATAACAAAAACTAATTTGTATTTTTTCGCCGAGTCTACATTTTTGACGGCGATATCATTTCGTAATAGTACACATAAGTACAATTTGAGTACATGACTGTATACGTATTAATTTTGGTTCATTACAATTACGATTACAATTACCAATTAATTCACATTCACTTGTTGTTTAATTACACTTCCATTTTAAAGTACATTCTTACATGATAAATTAAATCATTACATTCAATTACAGTTTCATTGAAGTACATTACATTATATTAAATCAAGTATTACAGTTAATTACAATTAAACAGTTACTATAACTCGTTTTGTTTATACAGTGTTTCTTATTAATAGACAATTAAGATGTTAGAAATATAATACAAAGTACATGGCACTTACGAGATAATTTATTTACGAAATAATATGTTATAATGTTATGAATTTGAAATCAGAGCGAACGGAGGTATTTTTATCTTTGAGGCGCTCGATTCTGTCGTCGTGAGTGGAATTCGGTCTTACTAAGCATTGTTTTGAGTTCACCTCGGGAGGTCATATAATTAAAAATAAAAATGAAAAAAATAATATGAGAACGTTTTTTCGCGTTCTCGAACGAACCTAAAGTTTCGCGCCTCACAAATTGACACGAGTAACCATAGACTGATAAGTTGATATGGCATAAGTAGACAATAGGTAGATGAATGAATAAGTAATAAAATTAATAAAGGATATCGGTCAAGAAAGAACATGAATGTAAGAATGAGTATGGTTGAATAATAATGTTTATACTCATAACATATAAATAATGACTTCTATAGAGTGTTTCGTCCTTAGCATGATGTTAAAGAATTTTCATACATTGGATACTAGATATACAGTATGATGAAGGGAAAATGTGACGTCATAGTTATTGAATTTTTACGTATAGTACAAATCATTGTAGGAAGATTTACAAGAACGAATTAGAGACACAGAGTGGGAAACGTAAAGAGAATAAAGTTATTTTGTGACGTCATAGTGTATAAGTCATTATTAGAAAGATGAATTAGAAAAATACAGGAATGAATAAAGACGTACAAATCGAAATTCTATCCAAAACTCGCTTATGATTTTTGGTTTCTTATGTAAAAATGGACAATGAATTCATATAATGATGGTGTAGGAATTGTTCATTGTTCACTTTTTACATTACTCCCCTTTTAAAAATGATATTTATACAATAATTTAATAGGGTACCATTAATACAATACAAATGAGAAAATAACATCCTAACAGGGTACCATTAGTTACAATACAAATTTTATACAGAACGATTTCGCGTGGTCGAGTACAATGCAGAGTATCCAAATTTTTAAAATGACACTTGCTTACAAATATAAAAAATCAAAGATTAATACTTTAGTTTAGACAAACATTTAATAGGATTAATACATTAATTTAGACAACCAATTAAGTTAGACAAACAATGATATGGTTAAAATTTTTTACAATTTTTTTTTTTTTTTTCTGTGGGATAAATTATGTACATAATGAATAGTAAAAGGGAAAAATGCAAATCGTACAATCTATAAACTAATTTTTATTGACTAGTGTAGGTAAAAATAGAATTACGTAATGGATGATGTATAGACCTGTGGTCTAGTGTGTATTTATGTTTATTGGGTACAAAGTGTGTATTTTATAAGTTCGAGAGACAGATTAGCTGAGAGGATTGTTAAATTAACTGTATAAATGCATGAGCAAAAATTTATATATAGTAAGCAAAAATGATTAAGATTAAATTACGCGCAATGAAATAGTTTATTGTGATATCCAATGATTTTAGCATGAGGTTTGTATATATAGTATATATAGTGTGCATACATGCATTTTTATTGACTGTTGTAGGTACAAATCGAATTACGTAGTGGATGATGTATAGACCTGTGGTCAAACGTGTATTTATGTTTATTGTTATTATTATTATTGTTATTATTATTATTATTATTATTACAAAATCCTTTAAGCTCAAGGTCAATTATTATAAAATCTAATTACAGGTAAATTTTTCATTAAAAATTATTTTTATATAATAAAAAAAATATATTAAAAAGGTTTAATAATTTTTGCAGGTTAAGTAGAAAAATCATACTCTTTCGTTGAATGTTGATAGAATTTTGAATTATTTGATATTTTAGTCTGAAAACTTGTTTGCATATAGACAAATACATCTGTTTTATTGCGTAGAAGTTTTATTAAAAATTAAATGACTGAAATTTAGGGTATGTGCGGTCATACGGGTAAATTTCCCGATCGTACAGAGCAGGATAAATTAGGTACATGATCGATTAATTAATTATTACACAACTATTATTATCACGTATACATTACAATGATTATCAAAGTCATTACAACCTTTGTACAAATAATAAATTACATAACTACATAACAAATCGGTGAATTTCCGTCTTACAAACAAAGAAAAAAGGTTAAACTAAAGACGCAAATCGGTCAATTCAGGTTGAATTAAATTCTCTTTTACAACAAAAAAAAGGTTGAATTAAATTCGCTTGAACAACAAAAAAAAGGTTGAATTCAATTGACTGCATTGAAAACTTGGGACTTGAAAACTAACTTCTTTTCAAAACTAACTTTTTTTCAAAACTAACTTTTCAAAATTAACTTTTTCAAAACTAACTTTTTTCAAAACTAACTTTTTCAAAATTAACTTTTTCAAAACTACTTTTTCAAAATTAACTTTTTCAAAACTAACTTCTGTAATCTCTGGGGCGGTTGTCCCTCTTGGATGCAACCTATTGACTTGACCTCTTATCAAGTATTTCTATAAATCTCTCTAACTTGGAATATATCTCTCTAACTTCAAATAAAACTCTCTGACTTCAAATAAAACTCTCTGACTTCAAATAAAACTCTCTGACTTCAAATATAACTCTCTGACTTCGAATATAATCTCTGACTTCG
>JAJOZX010011093.1:110000-124770 GCA_023014485.1 Bathynomus jamesi | reverse complement strand
TATATATATATATATATATATATATATATATATAATATATATATATGTAAATTGAACAATGAACAATTCCTACACATCATTATATGGATTCATTGTCTTCATGCAGTCTTTTGTGTCTTATAGTTTTTATGTTTGAATGTTTCATTTTTACATGAGAAACCAAATCGCCTAAGCGAGTTTTGGATAGAATTTCGATTGTACTTCTTTATTCATTACTGTATTTTCTAATTCAGCTTTTCTAAAATGACTTATACACTATGACGTCATAAAAATAACTTTATTCTCTTTACGTTTCCCATACTTTGTACACTGATCACGTTCTAGTATTTGGACATCTTCCGTATTCAATGTATGGTAAATTCTTTAGTAATAATGTTGTGGTGTTATGTAGTTAAATATTATTATTCAACCATATTCATCCATACGTCACATTTTCCCGTCATTAATTTCCCTTGACCCATTATCCTATATAAATTTTTATTATATATTCATTTTAACTCGTGTCAATCTATGACATGCAAAACTTCATGCATTCGTTCGAAAACGCAAAAATACGTTCTCGTATTGTTTTTTTTATTATTTTTTTCAAGTGCGTCACCCCTCGCAAGATATTCATAATGCTTATGCAAGTGTACGCAATTCGCAAATCAGCATAATCAAACATCTGAAAACGTGAACCTCCTTCCCTCTGATTTCAAATCTATAACATGTTATAACATATTATAACATATTATGTCGTATATAAATTATCTCGTATGTGCTCATGTACTTGTGTTGTACTAATAACAATATATTATAACCATATATTTTAACCATATATAAATATATAAAAACACTGTAAGAATGGTAAAGGACGTAATGTACTTTAATGAAACTGTAATTAATAATAACTTGTAATATACTTCAATGAAACTGTAATTAATAATAACTTGTAATATACTTCAATGAAACTGTAATTAAATGTAATGATTTAATATATAATGCAAGAATGTACTTTAATAGAACTGTAATGGACAATCATAAGCGAAGGTGAAGTAATCCATAATTGTAATCGTAATTGTAATGAACCAAAATTAATACGTACTCAGTCATGTACTCAACTTGTACTTATGTACTACTATGAATTATATCGCCTTCATAAATGTAGACTCGGCGAAAAATACAAATTAGTTTTTATTTTTATTTTTTTTTATTATTTTTATTTGGAATTTTTCAAACATCTGATCATGTGTTTAAAATGGGGGAACTTAACCTTCAACTGTCTTCTCCCAACATTTAGGTTTATATTATACATGTATTTGTAAAATGAACAGCACTTCATTAAGTCACTTCATTATTGCACTTCATTACTGCACTTCATTACGAGCCTCCCTTGTTAGCAGCCTCGCTGCGAGGAGGGGGCAGAGGCCCCTTGCCTCCTTAATTTTTTTAGATTCCGGCCTGAGCCATGGTCGAAAGAGGTCGAACCACTACCCTTGTAAATTCAGAGCACTAACTGTAAATTTTTAAGAAGTAAATTAGAGTAAGAGAAACTTTTTATTTTTCCCCTTGAGTTGGGCTATCTTCAGAAGAACTTAGTCACTAAAGTCGATAAGTTATAAAAGAAAAATCGATAAGTTTAGTACCAAGAGAAAGTATCAGAGTATTATAGCAAGAGAAGAATTAATAATCGTCGACCCATAAAGCGAGAGAAAGAGACAACCCAAGCACCATAGAAGATATTGGCATAACAGTCTGGCGAGTCTGTAGCCAAGAGTTTAACAAGAGGCGACCGAAAAGAATTAGAATGTTATAGAAGAAATATCCGTTGCTGCCTCCTAACTAGAACCCCCGTCGATCCGAACCACCCAAGGCCATAGACGGAGGGGTTAACATATATATATATATATATATATATATAGGTACCTATATATAATATATAATATATATATAATAATATATATATATATATGAAAATTATTCACGAAGGTAACACGTGAAAAATATTTATGATGAAAAACCACGAAGGAAAGGAAACACAAAATGGTGCTCAAGCGCTTTCGTCTAATGACATCCTCAGGAACACTGAAGTACATAAAAAGGTTAAGCCTATATATAGGTTACAGAAAGAAAAAAAGAAAAATAAATAACATACATACACACACACATATATATATATATATATATACATACATACATATCTATATATACAAATACATACATACATACATACATACATTATATACAATAAACAGAGAAGTAAAAATAATAAAAAATTAAAAATTAAACCTTAAAGGATTACCAGTGAGGCGTACAGATTGTAAGGAAAAATATCGATTTTTAGCACAAGATCAAATGGATTATAAAATACAAATTTATACTGGAACTCTGTCCGGGTTTTAACACATTGCTGCCTATGGTCAGGTTTCGATATATAAAAAAAATAAAATGCAAATTAAAAGTTAATAAAGTAGAAGACAAGTTTACCAAGATTTAATGTTTTACACTTCTTATCTAAATCTGCTTTAAAGGAATTCAACATAACAGGATCGAGTTGAAAAAGACCTTTGCTTATGTTGAAGTTATTTGAAAGTTGGATAATGCAGACTCAAGAATATTTCTATTAACAATGTTGCTTGAATGGAATAAAACTGAAGCATTATTCCAATCAATACAGTGGGCTAACTCTGACAAATGGACAAAAAGGGCACTGGACAACTGTCCTGTTCTAACGGAATATTGATGCTGTTTTATACGTGTGTGCAAATCCTTTCCCGTCTGACTATGTAAAAGGAATCACATGTTTACAACCAATTTTATAGATAATGCCTGAATTATTGGTAGGGCTATTTTTTACTATGATATTTTTCACAATATTGTTATATGAAAATACTACATTAATATCCAAAAGTTTAAGTACATTAGCAATGCCTAAAAAGCCCGGGAAAAATGGAAGTACTAAAATATTTTTGACAAAGTACGAGTGTTAATATGACACGATAGAAAGTTCGTTTTGCCTTGTTGAGACAAGATTCCATAAACGCAGATGGATAACACAAATCACTTCCAATACCGTTGATTTTTCCAATTCGGCATCGATGTATTCCGGACTGGCGATCCTAAGGGCGCGGAGAAACATTGATGAAAATATGGCCTTCTTAGTGGGGTATCATGTCCCGAGTAAAAGTGTACGTAGGACAAATTGTTTGTCGTTTCCGATAGATACTAAACTTAAAACCTGGGCTTTCCCTATGTACACGCACATCCAAAAATGGGATTGAATTGTCTTGCTCAACTTCTAAAGTAAACTTAATGGAGGGGACTTGATCATTTAACTGAAGGAGGAAGCTATCCAGGTCACGATTCATGGGCCAGATACACAAAATATCGTCGACGTACCGCAACCAAGGGATGCCAACCCCAGGATTCTCGGAATATAGGTAATTTCGAAAAACTCCATATAAATATTGGAGAGGAGGGGCGATAAGGGGTTGCCCATAGCCATCCCAAAAACTTGTTGATAATACTCGTTATTGAAAGTGAATTTACAGTCTTTGATGCAAAGCTTAATGAGTTCCAAAACAATGTGTGAATGTAGTGGCAGGTCATACTTATGTAATTCTTGGGAGAGAAAGTCAAGCATATCGTCAATCGGCACTTTTGTAAACAATGAACAAACATCAAAACTAATCAATTTATCGTTAGTTTCAGTCCGTGCATTATTCAATTTTTCCGTAAGATCCATGGAATTTTTTACACAATTAAAAAAAGATGGGGAGCTCCATATTACTAAAGCAGACAAGGCTAACACCATAGTTATTATGGACAAAGTGGACTACATTGGAAAGATGAACGAGCTTCTCCAGGACCCCGCCACATACACCAAACTTAGGAAGAACCCGCAGGATGACGTCATCAAATCATTTAATAGTGGCTTGAAACGCCTTCTCAAAGATCATAAGAACTTAATTCCGCTTTTCATGTCCACTTCACCTGCTCTGCCCTACCTTTACGGTCTTATTAAAACCCACAAACCTGGTAACCCTATGCGCCCTATTATTAGCTCGGTGGGCTCTATTACTTATAAACTCTCCAAATGGCTTGTCAAAGTCTTGTCCCCCATTCTCGAACTATCTCTGATTCACATGTAAAAAATTCCATGGATCTTACGGAAAAATTGA
Source organism: Bathynomus jamesi (assembly GCA_023014485.1). Lineage (NCBI taxonomy): Eukaryota > Metazoa > Arthropoda > Malacostraca > Isopoda > Cirolanidae > Bathynomus > Bathynomus jamesi. The sequence continues at coordinate 120,610 of JAJOZX010011093.1, read as the reverse complement.
ATAATGCACGGACTGAAACTAACGATAAATGATTAGTTTTGATGTTTGTTCATTGTTTACAAAAGTGCCGAATGACGATATGCTTGACTTTCTCTCCCAAGAATTACATAAGTATGACCTGCCACTACCTTCACACATTGTTTTGGAACTCATTAAGCTTTGCATCAAAGACTGTAAATTCACTTTCAATAACGAGTATTATCAACAAGTTTTTGGGATGGCTATGGGCAACCCCTTATCGCCCTCCTCTCCAATATTTATATGGAGTTTTTCGAAATTACCTATATTCCGAGAATCCTGGGGTTGGCATCCCTTGGTTGCGGTACGTCGACGATATTTTGTGTATCTGGCCCATGAATCGTGACCTGGATAGCTTCCTCCTTCAGTTAAATGATCAAGTCCCCTCCATTAAGTTTACTTTAGAAGTTGAGCAAGACAATTCAATCCCATTTTTGGATGTGCGTGTACATAGGGAAAGCCCAGGTTTTAAGTTTAGTATCTATCGGAAAACGACAAACAATTTGTCCTACGTACACTTTTACTCGGGACATGATACCCCCACTAAGAAGGCCATATTTTCATCAATGTTTCTCCGCGCCCTTAGGATCGCCAGTCCGGAATACATCGATGCCGAATTGGAAAAAATCAACGGTATTGGAAGTGATTTGTGTTATCCATCTGCGTTTATGGAATCTTGTCTCAACAAGGCAAAACGAACTTTCTATCGTGTCAATATTAACACTCGTACTTTGTCAAAAAATATTTTAGTACTTCCATTTTTCCCGGGCTTTTTAGGCATTGCTAATGTACTTAAACTTTTGGATATTAATGTAGTATTTTCATATAACAATATTGTGAAAAATATCATAGTAAAAAATAGCCCTACCAATAATTCAGGCATTATCTATAAAATTGGTTGTAAACAATGTGATTCCTTTTACATAGGTCAGACGGGAAAGGATTTGCACACACGTATAAAACAGCATCAATATTCCGTTAGAACAGACAGTTGTCCAGTGCCCTTTTTGTCCATTTGTCAGAGTTAGCCCCTGTATTGATTGGAATAATGCTTCAGTTTTATTCCATTCAAGCAACATTGTTAATAGAAATATTCTTGAGTCTGCCATTATCCAACTTTCAAATAACTTCAACATAAGCAAAGGTCTTTTTCAACTCGATCCTGTTATGTTGAATTCCTTTAAAGCAGATTTAGATAAGAAGTGTAAAACATTAAATCTTTGGTAAACTTGTCTTCTACTTTATTAACTTTTAATTTGCATTTTATTTTTTTTATATATATCGAAACCTGACCATAGGCAGCAATGTGTTAAAACCCGGACAGAGTTCCAGTATAAATTTGTATTTTTATAATCCATTTGATCTTGTGCTAAAAATCGATATTTTTCCTTACAATCTGTACGCCTCACTGGTAATCCTTTAAGGTTTTAATTTTTAATTTTTTATTATTTTTACTTCTCTGTTTATTGTATATATATGTATGTATGTATGTATGTATGTATTTGTATATGTAGATATGTATGTATGTATATATATATATATATATATGTGTGTGTGTGTATGTATGTTATTTATTTTTTCTTTTTTTCTTTCTGTAACCTATATATAGGCTTAACCTTTTTATGTACTTCAGTGTTCCTGAGGATGTCATTAGACGAAAGCGCTTGAGCACCATTTTGTGTTTCCTTTCCTTCGTGGTTTTATTCATCATATATATATATATATATATATATATATATATAATATATAATATATATATAATTATATATAATATATTAGTGATGTAGCGGATGTCATTTTTTTCACATCCGCGGATGCGGATGCGGATGAGGATGTTTGATTTCAACATCCGCGGATGCGGATGCGGATGTCTACATTTTCGTTATTTTTTAGGATATATTCGAGATTGTTGTGTTTAACGTATATAATAAGTTATTATATAGAGAGAGCTGTAGCTATAATGTAGTATAATTGATTAATTGTACAATAATTGCTGTACTTTTCTCTGAACATATAAAATAATATCAAGCATCTAACTAATATAGAAATCAATTAGTGAATTCGTCTGCAAATAAATTCGTTATATTTTGTTGAGTTTCAGCCACAATTAGAAACCATAATTGTGTTACCAGGATGCGGGACGTGAACCCAACTCAAATGCACCCCACCGACCTCTTTCTCCAACCTCCACCCTTATAGAAAGATATCTTTAATTAGCTTGATAACTATTTATATTAAGTTTAAAGTTTTATTAGGCATATTTATAAATGAGTAATTCAAATAAAGTAAACTAAGATGTTCATCGTTTAATGTTCAAACTTAATTATAGGAAGGTTATGCTTAAGGACATTAATTTTTCTGCCTTTTCTGCTGCCAGTCTGTTTCTCTTTCATCATATATTAATCCAGCACTGCTAAATAATCTCTCGCTTGGTACGTTTGTTGGAGGACAGGCTAAATGTTTCCTCGCAAGTTTACTCAAGTATGGATAGATATTCTGCGTATTTTTCCACCAACTAATAGGATTGTCACATGCAGCCAGGCGTTTTTCTTGGTGATAGCTCTCGATCATTTTTACTACATCTTTTGACATCGCGTAGGTCTCGTCATTGCTGCTTGACTCAAGAAACTGAGCGACAGATTCTGTGATAGATTTGCTTGTTGAAGGTGTTGGTTCTGTCACTGAAACTTTTATTCTTTTGGTGGGTGGCGAAGCGACAGATTCAAGAGATTGAAGCTCTTCAACTGCTTTGCCAAGTGATGATTTAACTCGTTCTAATGTACTAGGTGAAAATAACTTAGCTTTGTAACGTGGATCTAAGTAGGTTGCAAGAGAGTAACTTCATACAAGAACAGCCTCTCGTCTTGTCGCTTGCATCACTTTTGCGCACAATGAACTAGTTCTATTAATATAGTAGAATTTAATAATTTCCGCTTATTATGACATTTTATCTCAACGGTCCACATCCGCACGACATCCGCAGTCCAAAGTGCGGATGCGAATGCGAGAAAATGCGCGGATGTTCCGCGGATGCGGATGCGGATGCGACCTACATCACTAATATATATATAAAATATATAATATATATATATATATAATATATATATATATATATATATATATATATACAGTATATAATATATATATATATAATATATATATATATATATATATATATATATATATATATTATATATATTATAATAATATATACATATATATATATCGGCTTCTGCGTTCACGTAAATTAATTTTTTAAAAATTATGGCGATAAAAATACATCTCAATCGCAGAACAGACCCAAGTTTATTATTCACATTTTAAAATCGATGTTATCTATCACTTTCCGCCAAACTGATAGTTTCATTGATTGTAAAACATGTGTAAAGAAATTTTATTTTTAATGAATAAAGCTTTAACAGGCATATATATAATATTATATATATATATATATATATATATATATATATATACACATACCCCCTCGATTAGGTATTCCGGCTTGCCGGGCCGAGGGGGCTCGTACACCTCGTGGGTTGTTGGGGTTTCCTCAACTCCTCGCGGGGTGTGGGCGAAGAGTTACCTAGTTGCGTTTTTTTTTTTTTTTTGCTTCCCCTTTTTTTCCGTCTCTCCCGGAATTTCTTTTGTCTTGACTCGGTCTTGTGCCTCTGTCAATTGTAGTATCCCCTCCCCTCTGTTTGTATTTTGCAGTCTTGGGGTCATCGGGTGCACCCGCCGGGGGGCATCGCTCCGTGGCTGAGCCGTGCTCTGGGGACGGTACGGGCGCCTGGACCACTGCTGCGTCTGGATTGGGTATATGGGTCTATGCTTGGCCCTTAACGGACAAATCTCCGTAGTGCCAATCTGCTGTTTTTAAAACGACAGTCAGGTTGAGGGGCGTGCTACCCGGGACGTTAGGCCTGCGCCTTGAAGGATGCAGCGGCGGATGGTGCATTGCCTTGGGTCCGAGGCTGTCTTTTTTGTAAAGCTATTGTTTATGGGTTCAATTTCAAAACTTCAATCCCCTCCTGTTGACGACTCTGGCTCGCCCTTGGATTTGGATAAGACTACTACTTCTGGTCGTTCAGCTGCCTCTGCCTCCGCTGGATTGACCTTAAAGCCGTATGACCCCCTCTCGTCCTCTGCGGCGTCTGGCTCTCGTGGCCGGACTCGTGGTGGCCGGAGGGCGGGTCTTCGCGGCCCTCGTTCTCTCGTCCCCTCTCGGTTACCGTTACACATGGACCTGTCCCTGCTGTCAATTTCTGTCCGGTGGCCAGGTTCCTTGCTCTCCGCCCTTCCACTGGCTCCCTTCCGGGCAACTCGGAACGGGTGTTTCAGCGCCTTAAGACGGTGGGGGTTCCCTGTCGTTATGATATCCGCCCTCTGAAGGATGGGTCTCTTCTTTTGAAGTCACATTCTTCGGGGGTGACTGAGTCCCTTCTACAGTTGCAGGATGTTTTGGGTTGCAGAGTTTCTGTGACTCCCCATCCGCAATTCAATAGCTGTCAGGGCACCATTTTCGCTTCCCGTCTGCTGGCAATCCTGGTTGGCGAGTTGCAGAAGGATCTTGCCCCCCAGGGGGTAACGAAGGTCTTCCGCTTTTCGTCGCGCCGGGATGGTGCTCTTACCCCGTCCGCTCGTCTGCTCCTGACCTTTGACTCCTTTTAACCTCCGGCCCAGCTGTTCTGGGGCGAGGGTGATCGCCGGTCGTGTGAGTTTTCGGTGCGACCATATGTGCCTGACCCGGTTCGCTGCTTTGGCTGCAACCGGTTCGGTCATGTTAGCTCTGCGTGCCGCCGTGAGGGTAAGCTATGTGTCCGCTGCGGTGGGCCTGCGCACCCTACCCCGTGCACGAAGCCCCCGCGGTGCTCAAACTGCTCTGGGGCCCACCCTTCCTCCTCTCGGGACTGCCCCGTTTTCAAGTTTGAATTCGAGGTGCGGTCCTTAAGGACTACCGAATTCCTTAGTGCGCGGGAGGCGCGCGATAGGGTCCGTGACCGGGAGCCGCGGCGGGCGTTGTCCTATGCTACGGCTCTTGGCCCTGGCGGGTCCTCGGGCCCCTCCCGTGCTACCCCGGCGTCTACCGGAGTGGTGCCCCCCTGGAAGTTCCGGGGGTTGGTGGTCCTCCTGGCGCCGCGGGACTTACTTGTTCCTCTGCCTCACTTTCAGACATCCCATCTGATTCCCTGCCTACAAGTGCCCCTTCTTCCTCTCCGGCCTTGGGGTCTGGATCCTTGCCTACTCGTCTCTCGGGTGGGGAAGGTGATGCCCCGAAGGGGAGGAGGAAGCGTCGCCGTGGTCGGAGTCGGAGTCCTCCAGACCCGATCATGACCGCTGCTCGCCCTGCTTTCCCTTCTTCACCGGAGGGGAAGCGGCGCGCCGCTCCTGATCCGCTCGGGACTCCCCCCCCTATACGGAGGGCTGGTGAGGCGTCACCTTCCGGTGCCCCAACCAGTGTCCGGGTGTCGGTTGAGGTACACCGCCCCATGACACCCTCGATTACTGACTCTGTTCCCATGGTGGACCCGGTCGAGAGGAGCCTGGCCCTTCTTCATGGAGTCTCTCTCCCTTCGGCTCCTGCTGAGAGTGGTCGGGTCTCTCTCCTGGATCTACCTCTCCCACCTGTAGTGGACCTTTCCTCCCCCCTCCGTCAGTACTTGTCTGGTTTGACGAGCCCTCGAATATCTGGTTCTCCCCAGCCCCCCTCTGGTGGGGATTCGGGGGTTTCGGCTGGGCCTGTCTCGTCGTCTCTTCCCCACCAGGGGAGCCCCCCTCTGAACTCCCTGTTCCACTCTCCACCTCTCGTTCTACTACGGGTGAAGCAGCTGCGGGGTCGGTGGCCCCTACCCCCCCCGTTCGGAGTGAGTCGGGGAAGCAGATTCCGTCCCTGGTTACGGACCGTTGAGTTTGCTGCTCAGCTTGGTCCGTGGCTATTTCTCTGTTTTCTCTGCCTCTTATAATGCCACTTCCCCTTACAGTTCCATTTTGCATTGGAACTGTAGGGGGCTTTTAGCTAACTTGCCTCCCTGCTGGAGAGCGAGCGGCCTTCCTGTGTTTGTCTCCAGGAGACTATCCTGGCTGCGCGGGGACTCCCTCGTCTCTCTGGCTATGTTGGTTTCCCTTGCACCCCGGAGGAGCACACACGCCGGCGGGGTGCGGCGATTTATGTGCATCATTCGTTACCATCGCGAGGTGTGCCTCTTCGCACTTCCTTGCAGGCTGTGGCTGTGCGGCTCTTCTTAGATCGCCAGTACACTGCCTGCTCGATTTATATTCCTCCTCATGACCCTCCTTCTCGCGAGCGACGCGGTTCGCGAGTTGGTGTTGCAACTGCCTCGACCGTTTCTCCTCCTCGGGGACTTTAACAGTCGCGACCCGGCTTGGGGAGATGTCCGGTCGACTAATGTTGCTGGAATGTTGCTCTCCTTAATGGAGGAACTTTCCTTTGCGTGCCTCAATTCCGGTGAACCTACCTACTTCCACGAACCCGCCGGACTCTCAAGTTGGCCCGTCGGGCCTGTTGGCGTGTTTTTGTGTCCGGCATTTCCTCGTCTACCCCTTCTGCTGCTGTGTGGCGGAAGGTACGTAGTATCGAGGGGAAGCCGGTCCCTGCTAGTCGCCCTGTCCTTCGGAACGGGGACGGCTTCCATTCGGATCCTGCTGCTGTGGCCGATCGGCTAGCTGCGGCTTTTGCTGCGGTTTCCCGTTCGCCTTCAGCTGCGGATCGTCCTTTGTCGGATGTTACATTCCCGCCGCCTGGGAACGAGCCCTATAACTGTCTCTTTACGATGCGGGAAATTCGGGCTGCCTTGGCAACCCGTCGTTCTTCCGCCCCTGGCCCTGATGACATTCCGTATGACTTTATTTGGAATCTGCACCCGATGGCCCTACACTTCTTGCTGGATCTTTTGAACCGGGTGTGGGTTGAGGGGTCGTTCCCTTCCCGTTGGAGGGAGGCGATTGTGGTCCCGATACCTAAGCCGGAGAAGGATCCGGCGGAGGTGGCGGGCTATCGGCCTATTGCCTTGACGAGCTGCTTATGCAAGCTCCTTGAAAAGATGGTGGCCGTCCGACTTTCCTTTACACTGGAGTCGCTTGGGGTATACCCCCCGACCCAGTATGGCTTTCGTCGATTTCGGGGTACTCTGGACCCCCTTCTCCTCCTTGGTCATGATGTACGGGAGGCCTTTTCCCGCCGGAATCTTGTTCTGGCCGTCTTTTTCGATGTCCAAAAGGCCTATGACACGACCCGTCGGGGAGTTGTCATGGACCGTTTGAGGTCTCTTGGTTTTGTGGGCTTTTTGCCCACATTTCTTCGTAACTTCCTCTGCCGTCGCACTTTCCGCGTCCGTAATGGGGCGGCCCTATCTGACCTGTATGTTCAGGAGGAGGGGGTGCCCCAGGGGTGTGTCTTGAGCGTCTCCTGCTTCAATCTGGTCATGTCTGCGCTACCGGGAGCCCTTCCGCCCTCGGTGCGATGTTCCATCTACGCCGACGATCTGGCTGTCTATGCCGCGGGGACGAGTCCCCCCCTCGTGGAGAGGCAAGTCCAACTCGCGGTCAATCGGGTTGAACGCTGGGCGTCGTCGGTGGGCCTTACGCTGTCTTCCCCGGAGACTTCGTGTGTGGCCTTCCTTCCGTCGAGGAGACTGGGATCCGGCGCCGTCCCGACCTTTAACCTTACACTCGGGAGTCAGCCTCTGGCCCTCGTTCAGTCAGTGCGTTTCCTGGGTATGGTTTTCGACAGCCGTTTGAGCTGATTTCCCCACCTTCGCCGGCTGCGCGAGTCTACAAGACGTACCCTGGATTTGCTGGGACATCTGTCGCATACTACATGGGGCGCGGATAGGCGGACACTCCTCCGTTTGCACGTATCCCTGGTACAGTCAAAATTAGATTATGGGAGTGTGGTGTATGGCTCCGCCTCCCGTACGGCCCTTCGGATACTGGATCCGGTCCTCTCTAGAGGACTGCGCATGTCATCTGGCGCCTTCCGCTCCTCTTCGGTTGATAGTCTGCAGGTTGAGTGCGACATCCCTCCCTTGGAGGATCGGAGGTCGTTCCTCATTGCCAAGCACTATCTCCGGATCCTCCGTCTTCCCAACTCTCCTCTGTTCCAGGTGGTGGAGAGGGCGTTCTGCCGGGATGGGGGTTGGTATTTCACCGACACGATGACCTCCCTCCTCGATGGTATGGGCACTCCTCCTCCATCCGTTATACCGGTCTCTTTCAAGGGTGTTGCACCTTGGGAGAGCACCCCTGTTGCGTGCTGTAGGGCGTTGCGCCCCGTTCGCAGGGCCGATTCTGACTCTGCCTTGCTTCGGTCTCTGTTCCTTCAGCATGCGGCGTGTCACTCTGCATGTGTTGCGATCTTCACGGATGGCTCGAGTTCGTCGGGGGGCGATGGGGCCGCGGCTGTTCCCCAGTCGTCTGCCCTTGCTCCCCGATGTACCCGTCTCCCTGATGAGGCTTCCGTTTTCACGGCGGAGCTCTATGCCATTCTGAGCGCTCTGGAGGTGGTGCGGGAGCATCCGGATGGGTCGTTTGTCATCTATTCGGATTCCAGCAGTGCCCTGGATGGCCTGGAGTGTTTTGACCCTGTCCACCCACTGGTCCGACGAATCCAGCTACTGTGCCATATCCTTGTCGCTTTTGGTGGCAAGGAGGTGGTATTTTACTGGGTCCCAGCACATGTTAACGTGGTTGGAAATGAGGCTGCCGATCGAGCTGCCCGTTCCGTGTGCCGATTACAGGTTTCACCCGTGTCCCTCCCCTTTTCCGATTATATCCCTGGCTTCCGTAGGTTTTTGCGCTCCCGGTGGCAGAGTGTCTGGGATGGCGCTACAGATAACAAACTTTGCAAGATTAAACCCAAATTGGGATGTTGGGCCTCTTCCTTCCATCGGTCGCGCCATAAGGAGGTGGCTCTGGCCCGCCTCCGTATTGGCCACACCCACCTGACCCATGGCTATTTGATGGCCGGGGATCGGGGAAAAGTAATCTGAACAAATACGGTAACTTCTTGTTAATAATGTTACTATAGCACTAATCTTATATTTATAAAAGATACAACTTAAATAATTGGTTCCCAAGCCAGTAAAAGTTTGTTTTCGAAATAGTGAGGTCTGGAACTTATTATGAGCCCGTTCAACTAGAACATCCAGGAAAGGTAAACTATTATTTGTTTCGTTTTCACATGTGTACTTAATATTACTATGTTGTTTATTAAGATAATGAAGAAAAAGTTTTACGTGTGAAGGATGTTAAATATTAAGAAAGTGTCATCCACGTATCTTCTGTAATATATGGGTTTAAAACTATTAGGACAACTTTTCAACCAAATTTCTTCGTAATGGCAAAGACATACATACATACAATTTTTTGTTTGCTTCTGGTTCTAATCCAGGAATTCTATACGGTTTACCTAAAGTCCATAAGCCAAATTTCCCACTCAGACCTATTCTTTCGACCTGTGGTATATTCAATTATAACTTAGCCAAATTCTTCGTTCCCTTGCTTTCAAAACTCACCTATAATGATTATTCCATTAACAACTCGTTTGATTTTGTTAAAGAGATAAAAGAGATCAATCATGCCGATTCTCTTACTATGGCCAGTTTTGATGTCTCGTCATTGTTTACTAATGTCCCGTTAAAAGAAACAATAGATATCATACTAAACAAGTTATTCACTACTGATAATGGCCTCACTCAGACTCAATTTAAAAACCTCCTCGAAATAGCGTGTTTTAATCTTTTCTCATTTAATACGAACCTTTTACAGCCAAATTGATGGGGTAGCTATGGGTTCCCCCTTGAGCCCAACACTAGAAAATGCATTTCTTTGCCATTACGAAGAAATTTGGTTGAAAAGTTGTCCTAATAGTTTTAAGCCCATATATTACAGAAGATACGTGGATGACACTTTCTTAATATTTAAACATCCTTCACACGTAAAACTTTTTCTTCATTATCTTAATAAACAACATAGTAATATTAAGTACACATGTGAAAACGAAACAAATAATAGTTTACCTTTCCTGGATGTTCTAGTTGAACGGGCTCATAATAAGTTCCAGACCTCACTATTTCGAAAACAAAACTTTTACTGGCTTGGGAACCAATTATTTAAGTTGTATCTTTTATAAATATAAGATTAATGCTATAGTAACATTATTAACAAGAAGTTACCTTATTTGTTCAGATTACTTTTCATTAAACGAAGAATGTAAATTTTTAAGACAGTACTTTATTAATAATTACTACCCTTCTAATCTTTTTGATAACCAATTAAAGAAATTTTTAAATAACACTTTTAATACTAAACTCCCCATAACTACAGTACAAAAAGAAACCAGATATATTAAATTACCTTTTTATGGTTATTTATCATTGCGTATTCGAGGTGAATTGTCCAAACTGCTCAAGTCTAGTTATCCCCAAATAAATTTTAGATTCGCCTTCGTCAATCCACTTAAATTATCAAATTTTTTAAAGTTCAAAGACAAATTCCCCAAAACTGTATGCCCTAATGTTGTTTACAAATACACGTGCGACAGCTGTAAGGCTGCGTATATTGGCAGAACTCAACTC
>JAJOZX010011093.1:102500-107500 GCA_023014485.1 Bathynomus jamesi | reverse complement strand
TTTAATTACCACAAAAAAATAACCATTACAACACACACAACACACACACACACACACACACACAATTGAGGGGCCTTTTCCAAAATTTGGACTGTTTTTTTTTTTTTAAATAAGATATTTAATGTAGATTTTTACGTTGATTTAAAAAATTAAGTCTTTTCTTGGATAAATTATTATTTTAAAAGTTACACGGTGTTCTAATTTACGTATAAATATATATATTTTTGCTACACTCACGAAGGGTAGAAAAAATAACTGAATGCCCGGTTAGGTCAAATGAATACCCGGTTAGGTTCATTGAGTGCCTGGTTAGGTCAACTGTACGCACTTGACGATTGGTTAGGTTTAGTCGTGATACTTTCGTTAAAACTAACGAAATATCACCACTAAACCTAACCAATCGTCAAGGGCGTGCAGTTGACCTAACCAGGCATTTAATTAACGTAACCGGACATTCAGTTATTTTATCTACCCTTCGTGCACAGACCCTTCGTGCGCAGACCGTGCGTGGAACAAGGAACTCTTCTAGGATAATTAAATCCACTATAGTCCGAATAAGTAATGGTATATATATATATATATATATATATACGTAAACTAGAACAGCGTGTAACTTTTAAAATAATAATTTCTCCAAAAAAAGACATTTTTTAAATCAGCGTAAAAATTTACATTAATTATCTTATTTTCCAAAAAATAGGAAACAGTCCAAATTTCGGAAAAGGGCCCAATTGAGGGAGCTAGACTGAGCTAAAATAATCTTCCCGTAACGATGAAATGCCTATAAAATTACAAAATTACAAAAACATGCAAAGCAGCGACAGCAAAGGAACACCATAACGATCCATCAAAATAAAATTAATCATCAAACATTTGTAATGAAAATTTGTATACACTTAATACATTTCTTATATATATATATATATATATATATATAAAGAGTTCAGTCGATTAAAAACTTCCAAAGAAAACTGAAACCTAACAACGGAGGCCATAAAATCTAAACCTAATAACGGAGGCCTAAAAATCTAATTTTGCTAGCAGAAAATTGCATCGGGAATATTTTTTTGTTAGAATTTGCGTTTCTAGATGAGGAATTAAAACTTTGGGTCCGATTATGAGCCAAAGGAAAGAGAAAAACTCACATTTTACTTCGATTTCAAATTTGTCAAAGAAAAAAATTTTAATTAGATTTTAAGAACTTTACTTAAATATAAAACTAATATATATATATATATATATATATATATATATATATATATATATATATATATATGTGTGTGTGTGTGTGTGTGTGTGTGTATGTGTGTGTATGTGTGTGTGTGTGTGTGAAATTGAGAGAGAGAGAGAGAGAGAGAGAGATACAAGGAAAATAGTACCTTAAAAGGCCTTGCGGCCCATACCGAAGAGGTACCAATGGCAACGGGTGCCAGGGAAAATTTTCTACACCCTCAAATAGTGTGCAAGATTTGGTCTAACCTTTTCTTGAAATGATCCACAGAGGAACTGTTCACAACTTCTGAAGGTAACATGTTCCACGTGTCACAGATCTTATAGGTAAAGTAATTCCCACCACACACTAGTGCTAAACCGTTTCAAATCCAACTTCCAACCATTGTTGCGAGTTCGGTTATCATTTAAACTAAACATGCTTCTAAAATCGACATCGTTGAACCCGCGTAAGAGCTTGAAAACCTCGACGAGTTGACCGCGCAGCCTCCGAGTTTCCAGCGAAAACAAGTTCAGGGCGCGTCAGCGTCGATTGTAGCCCATGTGCCTAACGGAAGGGATTAACTTTGTGGCCCTCGCCTGCACTCGCTCCAGCCTCTCAATATCTTTCCTGAGGGTGGGCGACCAGAATTGCACAGCATACTCCAGGTGCGGCCGAACCAGGGAGTTGTACAGAGAGAACACAATCTCTTTGTTCCGAAATCGAAACTACCTCCTGATATAACCCAGCAGCTTCTGGGCTTTCTTTTCCACCTCTACGCACTGTTTGGTAAACTTAAGGTCGCTGCTAATAAGCACACTCAAGTCCTTTTCCAAATCAGTGGCCTCGATATTACTCCCAAACATCGAGTAGTCCGACTTGGGATTGGCGTAGCCAATGTGCATCACTTTGCATTTACCCAAGTTAAACGGCATTTGCCATTTTTCGGACCACTCTCCTATCCTAACTAGGTCCGCACGCAGTTGCTCAATCGCTTCGGGCGTCCCAACATTGGCCCCAAGCTTCGTGTCATCAGCGAATTTGGCGATCCTACTGACGATGCCAGCGTCGATATCATTTATGTAAATGATAAACAACAGTGGCCCCAAAACGGAACCCTGAGGAACCCCACTAGTGACCGAGGCCCAACCCGAACTAACCCCTTTAATTACAACCCTCTGCCGCCTATTCTTCAACCAGTTTCCAATCCACGTACCTACTTCCCCACCAATACCCTGCGCGCGCACTTTGGTTATTAGCCGGCGGTGAGGTACCTTATCAAAGGTTTTCTGAAAGTCGAGATAAAGTATATCAATCGCCCTACTCTTATCATACTCACTCAACATGACGTGCAAAAACTCGAGTAAGTTGGTGAGACACGACCTATGCCGTCTAAACCCATGTTGGGAGTCCCCAAGGAGCTTGTAGGAATCCAAATGGTCAACGATCCTATCCGCTATTATCCTTTTTAATAATTTACCTACAACCGAAGTGAGACTAATGGGACGATAGTTCCCTAGACATTCGTGATCCCCTTTCTTAAAGATAGGGGTCACGTTGGCTTCCCTCCAGTCACCAGTCACCTGGCCCGTCTCCAACGATTTGTTGAAGACTGTAGCCAGGTGGGGAGCCACCTGGTCGCGCACCTCCCGCAACACTCTGGGGAGGAACTGGCCTGGCCCAGGAGCCTTACACGCGCTCAGTTTGTCTATTCTATCGGCAACGACTGTCGCGGTACACCGAACACTATTCAGGCCAGCACCTTCGTGCCTGACGCCTGGCTTGTGGATGACGCGGGTGTCCTCCCTGGGTAAGAGAGAGAGAGAGAGAGAGAGAGAGAGAGAGAAAGAGAGAGAGAGAGAGAGAGAGAGAGAGTTATTATTAAGGATTTTCTACACAAGAAATTAGCTGAAGTTCAAACTATTTTCACATTATAATGACGTACGTGAAAGATAAACTGCAATGAAGTTTGAAATGCGTTCTCATGTAGTTGATTTTGAGCTCGCTTATTTGTCGAGGTAAACTTTCATTGGCTTATAAACGATGACGCTTGATGTATTGTTAATAAACAAAGCAGTTATTACTGTAAATGCATATATACTTCCAAGTTTTAGTTTTGGACGGATTAATTTAGTTAAATTATACTGATTTCTCTTCATTACATACTTCTCTCTATTTTTGTTCACATATTTACGTTACATTTCCATGTCATTATACCTCATATATCAAATGAAAAAATACAATGAAAGTATTAGTAATACACCAAATTTTGTTATCTGAATCATTCCCATTATATAATTAACTACCTTTTCAGAAATAAAATGGAAGTTGGAATACCATGCAGAAACATGAGTCTTATTTTTAGGCTCACAAATTTCTGGAATGTTCTTTACGACACAATTTTGCTTTCAATACGTTTTAAAGTTAGGAAATGATACCTATTGTCAGATGGATTCTTATGTAAAAATACAAAATATCTCTTCACATGAATAGTTTTTATCCTTATAGGGATGAAGATCGAAAGTCAGGAGCTGGAGGCTTATTTGGAGTTCGTATTCTGCTTTCTTGAACAGCCTTTAAATAATGGTTCAAAGTACAAAGCTCATACATTTTATTCTACATAAAAGTCATTTTAATAACATTATCTATTTTCGTTTAATTGTTAATTTTAAATATATTTTTCAAAATATCAGTATTTGAATCAAATATTCTAAATTTATTGCAGTTCAGAAATGTGTAATCATAGTTTGCATAAGTAATCAATTTCCTATTAATATTACAGCAATTCTAACATTACTTTTGCTGGTTTAGCGCGAGGAAAGGCTATAAGATTCACAATTATTCCTGTAACTCGTGCACATTACTTAATGAATTTCTAATTTACACAAGCTACAAATGGTCGAGAAAAATCCGCAAATTTTCTAAGAGAAGCTAGGCTAAATGGGAGCACTTGTAAACGAAGGCAGTGATAATGTAAATCAATGTAGCGATTTAATGCAAATCGACGCAGTGATAATGTAAAAGGAAGAACGGCAATTGTCAACTCATTCTTCGGTAGAAGTCAGTAGAAGAACCATTCAACGGAGGCTTCTGAGTGAATAATTTAGCTGCGAGAAGATCAGCGGAGAAGAAACTCCTACATGAAAGGCACAAGAGGAAGCTCCTCCCTTTTATAAAGAAATATGCTGATTGGGCCATTGAACAATAGACAAAGTTTTGTCTAGCGTCGAGAACCAGATCATGTAATTTTGGCAGGCTTATCTGTACGTTTGTATGATACGTCTTTGATGCGTTTGTGAATCAATAAATATGAATCTCAAATATTGACTATTTCGGAAAAAAAATTGCGAAATGACAAATTTATATGCAAGTTTTCCTCCGTTTTTTTTCATAATTTGGCATTTAAGAAAGAGAGTTTAGTTCTCTCGTAATTTATTAATAAACTAGAAGTGTAGTTTACGTCCCCCTGAGGCAAAAAGGGACACAAACTACACGAGGTCAAAGTTGGTGAACGTAAACTACACTAGGATCTTTAGGAGACATTTTTTAAATGAATTCATCAATAAAACGTTAAAACTAACGAAAATATTAGGATTTAACTTAACCAATCGTCAATATATATATATATATATATATATAACGTAAAGAACGACGCTTGTATAGGAGAACATTCCGCGCAAGATGAGAAGGGAGAACGAACAAATTAAAAAATGAGGTAACCACCCGGGAATCGAACCCGGGATCTTCCGATTGCCGGTCAGATATGATAACCACTACACCATGGTCCTCA
>JAJOZX010011093.1:62500-100000 GCA_023014485.1 Bathynomus jamesi | reverse complement strand
TATACTGTGTACATTGGTTGGTCTCCAGTGCTTCGTTTGCTATTTATTTGAATTTGCAATGCCTTTACAATGTTTTTTTTCGGTGGGGAGTGGTAGCAAAAAAACTAGCCTTACAAATGAATATTTTAAATATAATAATATTGATAAAACATCTCCATGCCAAATTGAAAAGTGTGGAAAAGTGTATAGTGGCAATCATGTGACAAACCTAAAGCGACACCTAAAATCGTGTCACCCAGACATATATCGTAAAGTTGAGGATCATGATAAAAGCCTACCTAGCACTAGCAGTACTTCGAAAACTCAAATACAAACCAAGGGAATGAATGTAGGCCAAACTAGTGTTAAAAACTTTTTTAAACAAATTAAAGTTGGAGTTCACCCGCAACTTCATAAGAAAACTTTAGAAAATGGCCTTATTTCGTGGGTGGCAACAGACGGGCGGCCTTTTAGCATTGTAGATATTGGATTTAAAATTTTGGTTGAACCATTTCTATCTGCATTGAATATAAACATGAACAGAAAAAATCTTGCTACTTTGACTCTTGATAGAGCAATAGCTGAAAAAAATAAGTTAAAAATACTTCTTAAAAAAAAATGTTTAATTTAAAAGTAGATTGTTGCAGCCGCTTAGAGAGAGGATTTTTAGGTATTCAAGCCCAATATGACTTTGAAAACAAAATTGAAGAGAAAACATTGGCTGTCAAGGAACTTCACTGTTCGCATACAGGTAAAAATTATTTACATTTCACACACAAAATTATTTTACATTTCACACAAATATATCTATATTATAAGCACACCGGACAAAAAATTAGTCACCCCTAATAGCACCGATAGTAGGAAGTTCAAGGTCACACAGAGGGCGCTGATGTAGCATTGGTAAGTGACAAGTAGCGGTGACGTAGCACACAGGATCAGATCTGTTTCGTGAGGTGGTGAAGAACAAAGTGTGTGTTGGATATAGTCTGCAAAATGGGTCGTGAGGCAGACGTTACTCAGTGGCAAAAAGGAGCCATCGTGTTTGGCAGAGCCCACGGACACAAAATGTCTGAAGTAGCCCAATTTGTTGGTGTGTCAACGCGTACTGTCCAGCGAGTTTACAAAGAGTGGTGTAGTTCGCAATCAACTGACAATCGACGGCGTAACTGTGGCCGGAAAACAATTCTCGACAATAGGGGCCGCCGCCATGTTTCTCGTCTAGTAACTGCAAATCGTTTTCAAACCAGAGAACAATTGCTCCAAGAAACCAATGAGGTTCTCCAGCGACCAATTTCCGAACGGACATTGCGACGAGAACTGCATGCGATGGACATCTGGAGCAGGGTACCACGGAAGAGGCCGCTGTTAACAGCAAGTCACAAATTGGCACGTTATAAATGGGCTCAGAGGCACAAAAAACCGGACTGCGGCAGATTGGAAACGTGTAATTTGGTCCGATGAGTCCCGTTTTTGTTTGTTCTCCAATGATGGGAGGCGACGAGTACATCGCAGGTCCAATGAAGCCTTTAATCCTGAATGCGTCGAAGGTGTTGTTCAGGCTGGAAACAGAAAGTGAAGCGCAGGAATAGACACCCACGGACTCTGGCGGAACTTCGGGACCGGCTGATGAACGAGTGGCAGCAAATCGATGTTCAGTACATGCACAACCTCGTAGAGTCTCTGCCTCGCCGGATTCGTGCGGTTATCAAGGCCAGAGGCGCCGTCACACGTTATTAGGTACATTCTGAGAGGGGTGACTAATTTTTTGTCCGGTGTGCTTATATATATCGTACAATATTACAGTATATGTAAAAGAATGTTACTTTAAATCTAAATCAGTAATAAATAATTAATTTCATAGGACATGTTTTGAAACAAACCATTCAGTCTGTGTTAACCGAGTACGACTTGGGATCTGCACAAGTTGTATCCATTGCAACAGACTTTGGGTCCGATATGATCAAGTGCTGTCGCCTTTCCATTTGAGTTCACTCAAAAAAATGTAGAATTTGTTTTCACAAAATTAATTAAAATTTAGAATAAGGGGGCTGAAGAGGGCAATCATACATCGTACTTTGCCGCTTAGCAATGCATGTATAACTATACCTAGTTACTATTAAATATTAATACAATTAATACACCTACTTTCATACATTTCCAAAATCGGATTAATTAATATATATGGTTAGGCTACTAGAGTATAGCCAAATAATGTTTTACTATGTTTCAGAAAACATGTTAATGTAGCTACGGTAGCAGTCTTATTACCTATCCTATACCAGATTATAATTATTACATTTTTAATAATGGACCCGACCAAGACCGGGTCATATACTGAAAGACCCGACAGGACCTGAAAGTGAACTTTCGGGTCCGACCCGGACCCGGACCAGGACCCGAAAGTAAATTAGAAAAATGACCCAGACCCAGACCCGACCCAAAAGTGATAGACCCGCACAGTCCTGCTACCTACCTACCTACCTGTTCTTCTAAAGCTATTAACAGTGGTGCTCCTCATGGTTCTGTCCTGTCACTCACTCTTTTCCTTTATCTATTAATGATCTTTTAGTTCGTACTTCCTGTTCTATTCACTCCTACTCCGATGATTCCACGTTTCACTTCTCCACCCGCTTCTCAAAGCGTCCCTCTCAACAGTCACTCCATGATTTGCGTAGGACGTTGGCCGTGCTGTGCCTAGTAACCACGGGGATATCTGTCGGATTCTTGTAATTTTCGTAATCGTGAAGAACTTTCTTCAGAGCTTCTTCGTATAAGATTCTTTTCTCGTCAGGTGTTTTTTCACTGTTTAATAGGGCTAACAATTCGCTTTCCATTCTTTCAAGTCTGCTTTTACAGGTTTCTAGAACAGTGTTTGGACTCTTTTGAACTTTGCAGTGAAGCATACACCTCGTGTGGAATCACTACCACTTTCTTCATTATATTTATCTAGTCAGTAAAGGACCCAAAACTAAAAATAAAATGGGGAGGAATGACCCTCTTCTTCGTAAAATAATTCGTTTTTTCTTCCCCACAATTTGACTTTTACGAGCGAGTGTACGTATTATGTTCTTGTAACGGCGTAGGCGAGCCTTCTGATTGAGGGGGGTTTCATTGATACATTGCAATTTGAATTGAATTTGAATTTAATTGAATAACCTTTATTTATAATAAAATAATACAATCGTTTCATTACAATTACATGAATAATTTTGAAACTTGACTATTTATTTTATTTTATTTGCCCTTAAGCTTTAGGCTTTACTGGGCTCAGCTTTAGGCTTTACTGGGCTTATTTATAACGTTAAGACAGATTTCAGAGAGGCATTTTAAAACGTCGGAGTCGATATTTTTAGCAAACAGCTGTTGCATTGCCTGGGGCAGTCGATGATAGATTTTTATTAAATCGTGGTATTTCTTTAGCCTTTGTCATTCTGGAATATACACCGTTTCAGGCTCGTTTGGAAATATATTTGTTCTTAGAAGAACCCTAAACGTGTTTCGCGGATGAAGGTCACAAAGCAAATATCCGTAACGCTGACTTGTAGCTTCTTTAAAAATTTCCAAAAACTCCTTACGCTGATTCGGGGACATTTGATTGGCTGATACCCCAATTTGTGATATATCTCTCCGTTGTGCGAATAAGACTAGATTTTGTGTATTTAACGACACATCGCGCATGTATCTATTTTTGAAAAATAGATTCTGATTGATGAAGACCACGCTTATGTTAAGATGGTGGGAGAACACTGTAAATGTCTCGGCAAACGTTTTATCCATCTCCAACATGAGATCGTCAATTACAGTGACTGTATGTTGATTTCCCTTTAACGAATTAACGTCATATACACCTTTGTGGAACAAAATATCATCTTGGTACTCGTTGAACACTGATTAATACGTCGAATCGCACCATATAATTTTATGCACAAATTTTGAGAACCTCTCTCTTTTCCTTAATGATTTTTAGCATAAACACAGTTTTACCCCATCCTGTAGGGCCAGATATAATACATGTGGATGGGCTCGTGAACCTGAATTTTTCTACAGAATCCATCTTTAACACGTCACACTTCTAAGTTGGTCAATTACAAAATATAATAAAAATTTAAGTAGGGTTCCTTATATTCTAGTCTTGTTTTTCCTCTTCTTCCACAGAACTGTGAATGGCGATGAGGTACAGCATCATGTCTCCATCATCGATATTACAGACGACCCCGACGACAGTGTAGTTGTTGTCGCAGACTCCAACCCCACTAACGAGCCCACACCAGCGACACCTGTAACACGCGACAATTCAAAGCGGTGGCATGATGAATAGCCTTTCACGTCAGGTATAAAGCGTGCCAGAATTACGCCGGTTGTTAGAACCCCAGTAATAGAGTAATAGAGCCCCAACACTCTACGTCTTACGACACAAACCCCACAATAGTACCTTCTTCAAATAAAAATGTACCCCCTTATTCCTGTTCAATTCCGGGTACATCCACCAGACCAGCAGCAGATTCTCATGCTGTAGAGGAGGGTATAACATTCGAGCTGGTGTTCAACGCCACCCCTACCCCAGCACTGACTAGAAATCAGTATATAGTCAGGGTGCAGTTGAATGTATTGTGGACTTTGCCCTTCAGAACCGCGACGAACGTGAAGTCAGTACGAGGCTAGCGTTCGGGTTCGGGTCAGATGATGGGAATGGAGATGATTTTTGGGTAGTATTACTATTCAGACGCTTGGCAGCTGTAGATATATTTGGGCCGTAAAATGCAGGCTTCTCGAAGTAGTACAGCCTTCAATATGGACAACTTCACGGTAAATATTGACCGTGTATTCCGTGTTGCAGGTCATAGTACCACACCTTATACTCTTAACTTCAATTCTCAGGCTATTTACAGGCGGCATATAAACGTCGATCGTGGTTGCGGCTTTAGAGCATTAGTCTTAGTTCGTATGTTTACTGCGCTAAATACACGGACGAAAAAAATTTGGTTGCCTACGGTTGTGCAGCGTGCATGTAGACTAGCTTTAGACTAGCTTCAGATTGTAAGCTTGAGTTTGATTGTAATATGGGTCCTGAAGAGCTGAGAAAGGTAGAGCAGGAAATGAATGTTCGTATAGTTGTATTTAAAATGGATGAACGTCGTAGGACTGTGTTTTTAAAAGCAGTGTGAGAGAGCATACAAGACCCCTACTTATTTTAGGATTGTCAGGAACAACATATCTCCCCATCCGTAATATAAGGGACGTTTACGCGAGTTATGATAAAAGTCGAAAATATGAAAGGCATCATGATTTGTGTAAGGGATGTCTCGAATTTGCGGATGATATAGTGAAACATTGTAAAGATTGCCACATGGTATGTGCGCAGTGCAAAAACCCCAAGTGTGAAAGCCATGTGGTTGAATCTGAGAGAAGAGGGACAATGATGTATGCAGACGCACCTTTTTCAATAATAACTGTTTTGAGCTCCATAAGTCAATTGGCACGTGCAGGAAAATGAGAATCTGTGAATATGGTATGTTTCATATGATGGATAATTGGGAGAATTTCAAGCATAAATGTGATGAAATTCACTGTTCTACATGCCATGAGAAATATAAGGCGGTTGGAGTAAAGCATGTATGTTATACGAAAGACACTAAGCCTAAAAATGGACCTTCTATAACTGTGTACTACGATATAGAAACATATACGAATGCTGAAACGAAAGAAGTTATCCCACATCTACTTGTAAGCCAGACTATTTGCGATGAGTGCATGGAGATGGAGTGTGATGAGTGTCACAAATGTGGTAAACGAACAAACGTATTTTAAACGATTGCACACGAGAGTCCCGTGAAACTCTTTGTATCCTATATTGTCAAATTAGCGGACAAGTTCAAAAAAATGACTGTGTATATTCTTGCCTACAACGGAGCAAAATTTGACACACAGTTCCTTTATAAGGAACTGCTTGAGCACGAGTCATTGGAGATATTTACAGGTGCTTTCTTGAAAAGAGGAAACAAACTTATACAGATGCAAGTAAGAGGTAATGTGCAGTTTAAAGACGCTTTATTATTCACACCTTGTAAATTTGCGAAGCTATCCAAAGTAATGGGTGTAGCCGCCGAAGTTTCAAAAGGATATTTCCCTTACACATTCCTCACTAGCGAAACTTTAAATTACGTACGACTACCTCCACCCAAACATTTCTTTAACTATGAATGTATGAGTACAGGTGAACGTGAAGATTTTGACCGCTACTACAGCAGTTTTAATGAATCTAATCCTTACAATATAGTTGATGAATGTGAGCGTTATTGCGTGAATGATGTGCGCGTGCTTAGAATATGTTTCCAGGTTTTTAGAAGGATGTACATAGAAGGGTTCAAATGCGATCCGTTGCAAGTCGCAACCACGATTGCCTCATTGTGCTTTACGGTGTTCAAGAACAATTTCATGCCTAAAGACACCTTAGCCGTCATTCACAGAAAAAATCCAGGCAGTTATGGGCACAAGGCTATTTACTGGCTCATACACATACAGCAGCAGACAGGTGTATACATAATGCATGCCCGCAACACGAGGGAAGTACCCATTAAGGATAATGGTCGTTTTTTTGGTTGATGGTCTTAGCGAAAACCGTGCCACTGGTGATAAGACTGTGTACGCCTTTAACGGCTGCTGGTGGCATGGACGGCCCCGTCCTGAGTGTGGAATCGTAGGAGATATCCACGGTAGATCTCCTGCCGACAGTCTTGCATGGACCCGCACCCGCGATCAGATTATAGGCGCCCAGTTCATGCACAAGGTCTTGTGGGAGCATGAGTATGATGCACGGATGGAAACAGATAGACAGTACCGTGAAGAAATAAACACGATCAAGCGTTCAATGTTGCTGGATCCTCTCAAATGCGGTGATAGCTTGTTCGCAGGTCGTACAAATCCCTTCAAGCTATACTTTCTGCGTACGGAGGACGTGAAACTCCATTACTACGACTTCTGTTCTTTATATCCCTACGTCATGAAGAACAATCCGTACCCCGTAGGTGCACCTGAAAAAATGATGGGACCTGACCTGCCCATCATCGAGGTGTTCTCAATAAATTTGAATGGGTACTATTTCGGCCTTTCTTTAGATGTGCTCCTCCCTCGCGATTTATGGATGCCGATCTTACCCGTCGTTATAGATCACAAGCTCATGTTTCTCCTGTGCGTGAAGTGCGCAGAGGAGAACAATAGGGATTGTAATCACACAACCAACCAGCGTAAGATCAGAGGTGTGTATATACAAGTCCTGAGCTGGACCTAGCCGTTCGCCATGGCTACAGAATATTGAAGATATATTAGGTGTGGAGGTTTCAGAAGCTACCCAACCTTTTTATCGCCATATATAAACACTTTTCTGAAGGATAAGGTAGAGGCGTCAGGGCGTCCGCGAGGAGTTGATATCGAAGATGAAAAATCGGCTTATATTCAGTGTTACCGTGACCGTGATGGGATACAGCTTGACCTTTCCCAAATTGTAAAGAACCAGGGTAAGCTCTTTAGTGCAAAGTTGTGTCTAAATAGTCTTTGGGGAAAATTTGCACAGAATACAGGCAAGGGGAATGTTCATTTGGCACAAAGTTAGAGTGACGTCTGGGATTATGCCAACCGATAAAGAGGTCATGGAGATGGTGAATGTAGGTAATACTTACATAATAAAGTACAAAATTACCGAATTGGCCACAGATACCTCACGGGTTACAAACATACCTGTAGCCAGCTTCACAACGGCCAACGCACGCATCAAACTTTTGGGTCTATTGCATTCTCTTCGGCGGAGGGTTCTGTATGCCGATACAGATAGTGTTATATTGACAGCGAGGTAGGGTGAATACATGCCGCCTATTGGTGAATTCCTCGGAGAGTTGACTGACGAGATCAAGGATAAGTATGGAGACATGCATACGCCGACTCTTTTTTCTCAACAGGGCCAAAAACTTATTGGATACGGGTGAGGGTGGGGAATTATATGAAATATATCGTGAAGGCTTAGGTTATCACGTTAAACCAGGCGAATCGGAGGGTCGTTAAATTTGATTCGTTGAAGGATCTAGTGTGCTTGGAAGATGAGCGCGTCCAGCCACCTCAACTAATTGTAGGTACCCATAATTTTCGGGCGCAGAAGCTGGGGGCGTGAAGGAAGTTAGGGGTACGAAGGTGTGCCGTAATACCTATAGAAAACGTTATCAGGTGCCTGGTACCTATGATACCGTACTCTTTGGATACCATAATCTTTAATTGTTATATATATATATATATATATATATATATACAGGGTGGGCGGAAAGTAGCTCCCTATTTTGGATTGGTAAAAAAATACGTATATTATCCATTTATTTCAGAAGAAATAGTATGAAAAGGTAGGCATACATGGTAGGTTTTCTCTAAAATTCAATGTGGGCTCCAACTCTTTCCACCAGCTTCTGGAGCCGCCCAGGAATGGCGTCCACTGACTTTAGCAGGAACTCCGGCGGGATGGAGGACATGACTTCCCGAATTCGGTCCTCCAGTTCTTCCAATGTCCTCGGTTTGGTGCGGTAGACTTCTTCCTTTACCCACCCCCAAAGAAAGAAGTCGCACGGTGTCAAGTCGGGGCTCCTGGCTGGCCATTGATGTGGACCACGACGACCCATCCAACGCCCAGGGAAGTGGGCATCCAGCCACTCACGGACAACAAGAGCGAAGTGCGGAGGGGCGCCATCTTGCATAAATATCAGATCGTCGATGTTCTCCCATGTGCTGACAACCGGCCAGACCTCGTTTCGCAACATAGCAAGGTACCGCTCAGCATTCATGGTGTTCCGCAGAAGGAACGGGCCCACAACCTGATCTGAGGTCATACCACACCACACCGTTACACTGAACCGATTCTGCCGTTTTTCAGCGGTAACCGTGCGACTTCTTTCTTTGGGGGTGGGTAAAGGAAGAAGTCTACCGCACCAAACCGAGGACATTGGAAGAACTGGAGGACCGAATTCGGGAAGTCATATCCTCCATCCCGCCGGAGTTCCTGCTAAAGTCAGTGGACGCCATTCCTGGGGGGTTTCAGAAGCTGGTGGAAAGAGTTGGAGCCCACATTGAATTTTAGAGAAAACCTACCATGTATGCCTACCTTTTCATATTATTTTTTCTGAAATAAATGAATAATATACATATTTTTTTACCAATCCAAAATAGGGAGCTACTTTCCGCCCACCCTGTATATATATATATATATATATATATATATATATATGTCTATTGTTAACGATATGTTTATTTTATTTATTACACGTATTTGTAAATATATACCTTGAATAATTCGATATGTTTATTAAATAAATCGTGTTTCATTTAGCCTTTAACTGTCTCCTTTGTGTGTGTGTTTGTGTGTTTGCGTATGTACAGGAGAAAGTTCTAAGCTCCGCCCCTGTATGGTCGATCAATGGTCACGTGACTTCTGCTACTGCTTGGGCACATCTCTACCCTGCGTGCTCAGTTGACCGCTGCAAGCCTTGGATCTCAGACGTGTATTTGACGAAATCCTACGTTAACGAAGAATAGTAATGTCTACTTTTAATATTGCGTGTTCGACGTTTATGAAGTGGTATTCGGCAAAGTTTGAAGATATGGTGAACACTCAATGGCTCCCTATTCCACTCTCCTTTGATACTTTTAAGGCTACATTGAATCGTGCGAAGCTTGATGAACAAGAGGTGCTCTACGGCTATTCTGGCGAGAGCATTGCAGGATTTCGTGGTACAAGCGATGTATTGAACTATATTGTAGGACGAAACTTTATAAAAGCTTACATATACCGTGACGTGGAAGAAGCAACACGTGCAGAAGACAAGCAACGGTTATGGTTAGTGAGTCTTCTTCTTGTTTAGTCGATCAGCCCACCCTGATCGAGCAAGCCGGCGGCACGCAGGTAACCGATCGCCCTCTCCGGAGTGGAACAGAGTTCAGCGCACTAGTGATGTTGTGTTGTGTTCGTTGTTGTGCTACAGCGGTACAGTCTGTCATAATGTGTTCAATTGTTTGTAGTGTGTCCTGGCACAGGTGGTAGGTGTCGTCTATGGAGTTTTTCTAGTCTGTGTTTACATGTCCGTAAGTTGGGGTGATGTCCACATCGGAATCGTGCTAAGTTAACTCGATCCGATCTGCTCAGGCTGATCTCTGACCTGTTAATGGGTGGCGGCTTCGCACCTAGGACCGCATTCGGAGAGAGTCGGGTCAGTGCTTTGTGGGTTAGGTGTGTGTGTATGTGTTTTCTATACTGTGTTATGTTTGTGGGGCGTGGTATGGAATGAAGTATTTGGTTATAATGTCTCTCTGGTGTTACCTTAATGGTGCGAGGTGTTGCATGATTGTACATTAGGGTGGATCACTTTTCACTTTTTTTTTTAAATTATAGCTGGTCAAAGTTTTTCCCGTGATTTGGTTCAGTGGAAGTACACTGACACCATTTTTACCAAAGTCGATCAATATTTAGGGGTCGCGCATCGACCTTGAAAATTTCAATTTTGGAAATTTGGCCAAATTGACAATTTTTTACTGAATAAAGATAAATCATCAAATGACCATATTTTCTGAATCCTCTCAGTGAAAGAAATCCTCTCGGATACTTACCAAGTTGATAGGACAAGTGGTTTAGAAGTTATACTCACCTTGAGATAGCATTAAAATTTAAAATACCGTATTTGTCCCCGTACCTCCATATGCTGTCTGCCATTGTCTGCTTTTTAGGATAAGATAAAACGAATAAGGAAAGATCAAATGTATTTTGTATTAAAACGGTTTACCGATATCACTAAAGGCACTTACTCCGGTGCCCCTAACTAGGTTCAAAAACTGTATGAATCGTGGTTAGAACACACGTCATCTTAAGGCGTGCGCCATGTACTCTCTCTGCTAACTCCCTTTCCCTCTGCGCTACGTCATCTTGGCAAGTGACGACTTCTTGAAGTCACCGAGTTCTTTCCGGCTCTTTTCCACGAGCTGAAGAAGACCCTGCAGCTGTGACTCGTCTTTTGTGACAGTGTTCGCGTAATCTTCTATCAGTTTTATCCCTCTCTGCCACGTCGTTGGTAACTTTCAGATGCGAGATGACATTCTTCAGATCACAGTAGTTCTTATCTTGATCCCACTTATTCACCGGCAGAGTGAGCCACGTAGACGCGCACACCTGCAGGCCTGTGAACACGAACCACGATGACTCATCGATCAGGTCCGGAAGGCGCGTCGTGTCATCAACCGAGACGTTGTCATACGTGAAGTCCTCGGGCACAGCGAGGCGGCACAGCTTCTTTGCCATCTCGTGCTTCACAGTGTCTTCCACTTTGTCACTGCAGAGGGCGAAAACGACGGTCTGAGGCCTCAGATACCACAAGTGCCGCCTGATCACTGCCAGTGAAGCCTCTGCAATCTCGCGATCCACAGCCCTGTACTGCAGAAGACGCTGGTACAACAAGGTCATTCAGCGGGGCATCAGCTGCGACAGGAGCCGCCAGCCAGGCAGGTGCGTAGAGGAGTGCAGTAAATAGTACCACTCTCTGAAGTTTCTGTACCAGCTCGTCGTCGAACTCCAGCTGACCGCTGAACATCAGGAGCTTCGTGTAGTAGATGATCTGAAACGAATACGCACTGTGATGTATAAATACCGATACCACTCCATATAAGTTTGTTTAATGGTAAATTATTTATCTTATTTTTTTCTGGTAGGGACTTCAAATGGCTGTTTGCAGAAGGCAATACAATATTTAACTTCTAATTCAAAATACCAACCTTGGCCATCCACCTCGCATGATGGTAGGCTCCTGGGCGCATGAAGTGTGTGCCACGACGTGGCTGGGCCCCGAGTACCAGGAGTGTAATCTCCGCCACTTCTCGGTAGTCTTCTCTGACAAGACCAGAAGCGGTGCCGAGGAACTTGACTGCCTCATCTCGGAGCTCCATCAGCCACGTCACCTCCGCCAAATGCTCGATCTCCAGCTCGCGATAAGTCGAGAGGTCGAGCTTGTCCCACCTGAAAGGGGAGTTATGAAAATATTGCATGAAAACGACTGAAGTTTCCCTTTTCGACTGCTATTAACATCATTAGTAGAAGGACGCTGATATCTCAATTGCTCTGAAGGCAAAAAATCATTGGAGAAAACAAATGCGCCTTAGACTTGAAATTCACCTTCTCCTCAGATACTGGAACAAAGGTTCAGTTGGTGCTGTGGTTCTTCCAAACGCGGTGATGACCACTGCCCCCACGATGAGCTCCATAACGTGATGGCGACAGCCCAGCTGGAAGAGCGGTTTACCAAGCATGTTCTCCAGCCGGACCACCGCACCCTGCACCCTCCCCGTATTGAGGAAGTTGTGTCGAAGCACAGTCCAATCACGTTGTTCTCGCATCCCCAGTCTTTGAGAGCACGAAAGGTCGCCTGGGCCTGGGACAGACCGGTGCCGTCAGCAACAGTCGGAACGGCCAGCAACTTTCCTTCTGTGCATTGGGGAGCTCCGGAGATGAGAATCGCCTGGCTGCTCCAATGATCCAAGAGAGTCCTGAAACGTATGTCATACATGCAATCCATTATCGTCCACTGGAATATGTCAATCCACTGTCGTCACTGGAACATGTTAATTCACTGTCGTCCACGGTGAGGGCAAAACTGACCTTGATTACTTTACCGTCCCAGTGGACGACAGCATGCCTCGGAGATACGAAGGATTTCTGCACAGCTGTCGACACTTCACAACGATGTGCCACTCTTCCACGGCGAGACGTGTCCTTCGAGATACTGAATTTGTCCAGGTCTGCGGGCGGATCTGCCGAACGTAGGACTGCCGCCACGACACTTGCCACCTATGTGCGAAATTGAAAGGAAATTGACAAGGATGCGTATGGTTTTTATGTGACAAAATAATCACTAAATTTTCCGTCGTTACGTCTATTATATCTTTGTCAAGGAAAGATCATTACTGATATATACACACCTGATTATTGGACATCCGGAAGCGATCAGCCACTTCAATAACAGCCGGTGCATTGAGGATGCGGTGAGGAAGGCTGATTGATACAGTTGATTCTCTCGGCTGTCGGTATGGTGGTTCTAGCTGTGATTCGGAGTTGCTCGATGATCTGCTTTCTATAGATTCATCGTCGCTCTCAGCTTCGGTTCCTAATTTCGTTTTTGAGGTGCCTGGCTCATCACGAGATTGTTGTCTTGAGAGTTGCCGTTTTCTCTTGACAACGAACACTTTATCATTCCCACTCATTGTTGCCTGGCGCAGGCCCCGTTGATCCTCATAAAATTTAATATCTTCTTGTTTGTTGTTGTCTGAGAGCAGTCGACTTTTCTGTATCTCTTCAATAGCATCGGGAGCTCCGATGTCCCAGAGCTTGTTCAGATTTTCTGAAAACTTCTCCCTGCCTTTTCCCGCGTCACTGTCTCTCATCTTGCTCTTCTGCAGCGAGCGCCACTCTTCCCACAGTAACTCCAGTTTTCTTTCGCAGTTACGCCTCGTGATCGTCTTTATACGTGCCATGTTCCAAAATGCCAGAACATTGGCCACCGTGTCTTTTACGGCGGCCTTCCTGTCAGTAGTTTCCTGCTTGGCATAGAAGAAGTACTGGAGAACTTGATGGGTGGTTGGCAATTTGGCACCACCGATCGAGGAAGATGGCTGACCAATTAAGAAGACGTCCGTGGCTGACCTTAGAGAAGGTGGTGTTGTTGTTGCTGCTTTCTCTTTTCCAGAATAAGTAACTTTCAGAGTCTTCCCACTCCTGGTTGTTAACAGTTTATCCATTGTACTAAAGTCTAGACTTATCAAACAAGAATCAATTGACACAGTTGATCTGCAAAAAGCAAACTGTGATTAGTAAAAATATTGGTCATAGACATTGCGTGTGTGTGTAATTGGGATTTTAGGATGCGCCAGCTACTGATGCTATGATTACGTCCATAATGGGGGACAAATATGGTATTTTAAATTTTAATGTTATTTCTAGGTGAGTGTAACTTCTAAAACACTTGTCCGATGAACTTGGTGAGTATCTGAGAGGATTTCTTTCACTGAGAGGATTCAGAAAATATGGTCATTTGATGATTTATCTTTATTCAGTAAAAAATTGTCAATTTGGCCAAATTTCCAAAATTGAAATTTTCAAGGTCGATGCGCGACCCCTAAATATTGATCGATTTTGGTAAAAATGGTGTCAGTGTACTTCCACTGAACCAAATCATGGGAAAAACTTTGACCAGCTATAATGTTTTCAAAAAAGTGAAAAGTGATCCACCCTATTGTACATGTAGTGGCAAGGGTGTTGTGGGTTAGTTGTCGCTGCTGCCATGAATTGTGTTCCCCTCATGTCTAAATGTTCCCTAACTTTCAGTATTATTGTTTCTGTGTGCAGGTGTTCTATTGGTGTTGTTTGAGTGCATCCTGTAATGATACGAAGTGCGTTGTTTTTTATTGTCTCTAAGGTGTCTATGTGTGTGTTTGAGATAATGGGTGCCCAGCATGGGCTAGCATAGTCCATAACTGAGCGAATATATTGTTTGTATATGAGTGATGTTGTTTCCTGCTGGTGTCCAAAGTTTGTGCCTGTTAGTACCCTAAGCGTGTTAAGTCTTGACGTACATTTGTTTTTAATGTCCTGAATGTGGTTTGCAAAAGATAATGATGTGCTGTATGTGACCTCAAGTATTTTGGTCCTGTGAGTGTGTGGAATGTTGATGTTGTTAAGTGTAAGCTGTGGAATTACCTGGTGTTCTTTTGTGTTGCTTGTAAGCAAGGTGATAGTTGATTTTGTGGGCGCTACTTTGAGTCTATTGTGTGTGAGCCAGTCTTGTATACTATTTATGTATGTTTGTAGGTTATTTGTAGCGGTATCGATGTTGTGTTGTTGTGGGTGGATGTTAGAGTGATGTAATCTGCATATGATGATAAGATAAGCTTGTTATCTATGGGTGTTGGAATGTCATGCATGTATAAGTTGAAGAGTGTTGGTAAGAGAACAGAGCCTTGAGGGACCCCGTTCGGAAAAAGCTTGTTTTTGGATGACTTGCCATTAAATGTGACATGTGAGTATCTTCCTGAAAGATAGTTGCTCAGCCACCTTTTGGTGTTATTGTGCATGTTTGTGTTGAGTATTTTGTTTATGAGAGGGAAGCGTGGGATAGCATCAAATGATTTACTAATATCTATTGTTGCTAATAGTGTACGTTCAGCTGGTCGTCTGGAGTTGATGCCATCCATGATGTGCTGCGTGAGGTTAGTGAGTAATATCGTGGTTGAGTGGTGAGGTCTGAATCCATGTTGAGTAGGCAATAGTGGAATGTGTGGGTTGGTGATTTATAAGATTAGTCTTTCTGTTACTTTGGAAGGTGTGCATAGTAAAGTAATGGGTCTAAAGGAAGCTGGTTCTGTTGAATTTTTGTTTGGTTTGAGTAGTGTAATAATTTTACCTTGTTTCCATATGTCAGGAATAATTCAGTGTTGGTATGAATATATGCTGATATTTGTGAGAGCTAGTATTCCTTGTGGGCCCAAGTGTTTAAGGTGTATGTTAGATATGTTGTCTGGTCCAGTAGCCTTCGAATTCGTAATGTTTTTGGTGATCTTGGTGATCTGGTCTGTATTGAAGGGTGTAATGGTCGTGTCGAGTCTGTAGGTTTTCTTGTGTCTGGCTGTTTGTCTGTCTGCGTGTTTCTGGTTGTTGTCTCTGTTTAAGTGACTTATCTTTGCGTAGTGATTAACTAGAATGTTAGCTTGTTGTGTGTATGTTGGGGATATTATTTTGGCTGCGACAGATAGCCGCGTGTGAGGTGTGAATGCCGCTGTTAGAGTGGGTAATGCTGTTTATAGTCTTGTATAGCCTGGATGTATCTGTGGAGTGGTTTAGTGTTCTTATGAATTCCCTGAATGTTTCTGTTTTTCTTTGAGTTTGTTGTTTATTTCTGTGTTGAGCTGTTGTATCTGCTGTTTTATGGCTTCTGTGTGTGGTGTTTGTGTTATATTTCAGGTTGTTACGTTGCCTTATGAGGTGGGCTATTTCTCTAGTGTAATTTGGGTTGTATTTCCTAATGTTGCCCTTGAGTATGTATTTGTTTGCATTAGTGATGATCTGATTAAATGTCTTGAGGGTTGTATTGATGTTTATGATGGGTGTGGTGTTTAATGTGGTGAATTGCTCCTCAGTCTGTATTTTGAACTGTTCCCAATCAGCTTTCTTGTAATTTCTGTAATTGTGCCTAAGGCTGTTGGGGCAGAGTGTAGAATGTATTGCAATGATGATGGGCAGGTGGTCTGATGACAGTTGTTATTCTGTTTTCCATTGTGTATGTGTTGCTAGTGAGGGGGAACAGAACGTTATGGCTGGGGAGGAGTTTGAGTATCCTGCTTGATATGGTATGTTTGTATGTTCTTCTGTATTGTTAAGAATGAAGAGGCTGTTTAGTTGTGTGGCTATGTTGGCGCCTCTGGTGTTGCTTTGGTTGTGCAGGTACCAACTAGTGTCTTTGGGGTTGAAGTCTCCTCCTAAGATGACATTAGTGAGAGAGGCCAGATTGTGTAACTGTGGATTGTAATTGGCTGGCACCTGGGGTGAACTATCTGGTGGGATGTAAATGTTGATTAGTGTGGTGTTGTGTTTTGCGCGTTTTTTAATGTTAACTGCTTGTATTTATCGTATTATCTGCTTGGATTGTGTTTGTAATGTTTTGGATGGTGGGTGTTTTGTGTGTGCGTTTTAGTTTTGTTTCTTGTATAATGTGAATGTTTTGTTTGTGTACGAATTCCCTAAGCTGCATGATTTTGTTTGTGAGGCCATCTACGTTGTACTGCAATATGTTAATATTATACTTCTGTATGTGTCTCATGGTGCTATTGTGTCTGTCTTTGTGTATGGTGACATGTGTAAGTTGTAGTGGGGCCTGGATTAGTCTTAATGTCGCCAGAGATTAAGAGTAGTTCGGGGAGCACGCAATTGCTCCCTGTAATTGAAAAAATAGCACGCTGAGAATAGGTCCGGTCCCGGGAGCCGATCGGCACTCTGACCGTGCCACGCAACAGGCCGTCGACTGCCAGTCTGGCCAACCGTAGACAGCCCGCTGCACGGAGATTTCAGGAAGTTTGACCACCAGCGCGTTGATGTTTTGGTTTGACGTCGCCTCTTCTTCGCGTTGACTTGTCCGGCGCTGGAGGATGCAGCCACTGTTAGAAGCTTCCTCGTCAGCTGCTAACACTTTTTTCACGTTGTTGTAGCTACCTGTTCAGAGGTTTTTTATAAACAAATCTCAGTTTTCTGCTCAAAATGGCTCTTTCTAATTTTAAAATTGATTAGTCAAGGAAGGAAGATGTTGACTTCTATTTTGCGGCAACAGTTGATGATCGTTATGTTACTTTACTGATTAATGAAAATGATTAGGCTCTTCAAGTTATAAAAGATTTCTTTCGTAATAATTGATAAATACGAAACACAAAACTTATATGCAAACAGGATGATGATGCTTAGACTACTGAAGTTGATGAAGTTTTCTCTTTCTCATATATTGTATCGACGTAATACTGTAAATATATTTAAAGTTTCTGCATAAATAACTTGTGTTTCACAGAAAACAAAGACTTCCCTCAATCTTCTATAACTTATACTTTTATTATAGTGAGTCTTGTTGATGAGTGGTGTGGCAAGCGATATTATATCATATTGCATCATACCGAGAACTCGTGCCCTGCGGCTGAGAATGTAAATCTTGTCATAATCGAGAATCTGAAGTATTATTTCCACTACATTGTAGTGAGGTTTTGGCTAAAGGCCTCCATGAGTTTTTAGCAGAACTTAGAGACGAGTATCGTCTGCTAAGGTAAAATGAAAAATATGGGCATATGTTTCTCTCAAATAGTGCGCCGGAGTGTGAATAAAATGTTTACTTCGTGAAAATCCCCCTGAACGAAAATGTCTGGTGCGTATTCTGGGGAGTGCGAGTGATAAAACATTAAAACCAGTATTGCTTCATGTATCGCAGATGGAAAATTTCTCAAAACACCTATCCAGTATAATGGGATACAAGTATTCACATGAATCTTTCACGTTGACTCGCTCCTCCACACTCCCGTCGAGCCGATCCGCCCATTTGTGGCTCATAGTCATCTCAGAGCTTGATGTGTCCGTGACGAAGTCATTGCGCGTGTTCAGACGTAAAACCGGAGCCATTAACGATGTACTGGAAACGAATTGTAGACAAACAAACTCTAGTAAACGGAATGTTGTTTATTTAAGTGCTGAGGAGATGAATAGAGTCTCGTGGTAGTTGAGAAGTGGAGTGAAGATCGTTATAAAATACCTGCAGGTGTAGGTAGAAGAAGAGAGCAGATTAGTGATAGCCCCTGATATGCCATTGTTTGTACGTTGTGTATAAATAACGATCAGCACTGTATTGATATACGACTGATGTGGAAGAATGCTTCTGATAATAACGTTCTTTCCCCTGCGCGAAACCGATTCATCCTCGACAGAATGTTTGAAATCGTCTGTTTCCGCAAGCTGAAGCCTATATTAGACGCGCGTGTTACGGATATGATTTATTTTGATACGGTTCTCGAATACGCATACACCGCTCTGTTCGACGGGTTTACCGAGTGTCGGACTGAACAAGGCGAGAATGGTCTAGAGCTGGATGCTTATTTAGAGGTTTAGACTCTTCGAAATATCATGAAGCTTGGTACAAAGCACTTGAGCGATACAGGGCTGAGCCCATCTACACCGTTCACTCTGAAGAATTGTTTCTTTATATAATGAGCAGCTGTCGTTACGACTTAGAAGATTATTTCTACTGCCGCTACGCATTGTGAAGATGAGTTCACGATTAAAAAGCTCGGATCGGTAAGAATAAACCCTCGATTGGAAAGGAGTGTTTATAAACTTGTATTTAATAATAATGTGGCTAACGATGACCTCTTTTTACGTGCTTTTGAATGTATTCTGTCCGTGTTTAAAGGTAACTTGCCAACCGAATGTAAAGTGGGCACAAAAATAGTATTGAACGATATGAATGCCATTTACATCGAGTATAGGCATCCCTATAACTTGAGCGGTGAAATAATGTTAAATCGTATTTACTGCATAGTGCAAAGCAACAATGATGTAACTGTAGACTCGACCACGTGCGAGTTTAGTGTTTTAGTTAAGCGCACTAGAACATAAAGTGTATGTTTTTGAAGGTTTTGCAGTATATTTATTTTATCTATATTTAATTATTTAACATAAATATGTGTATATATAGATTTCTCCTGTACTATTATTTTGATGATTATACTCCATCGTTTAAAACTGTATATTTCTTATATTATTTTTTATTATATATATTCCATCGTTCAAAACTGTGTATTCCTTATTTAAAACTATATTTCTTATATTATTATTATTTTTATTGTATATATATATTCCATCGTTTAAAAATGTGTATTTCTTATATTATTATTTTTTGATTGTATATATATTCTTCATTCGTATTTCTTATACTTTTATTATTTTTTATTGCATATATTCCTCGTTTCTATAGAATGAACTATTTTTATTGTATGTTTATTTTCTTTATATTTCATGAAATTAATGCCAATAATTCGTCTAAATAAACAGAGTAATGTAATGTTGTCTTATTTAATTCTTT
Organism: Bathynomus jamesi; assembly: GCA_023014485.1. NCBI lineage: Eukaryota > Metazoa > Arthropoda > Malacostraca > Isopoda > Cirolanidae > Bathynomus > Bathynomus jamesi. The sequence continues at coordinate 80,348 of JAJOZX010011093.1, read as the reverse complement.
TGGTTGTATATATAACTTATATTATTTATTTAAATAAATAAATAATTACATATATATATATATATATATATATATATATATATATATATATACAGGGTGGGCGGAAAGTAGCTCCCTATTTTGGATTGGTAAAAAAATACGTATATTATCCATTTATTTCAGAAGAAATAATATGAAAAGGTAGGCATACATGGTAGGTTTTCTCTAAAATTCAATGTGGGCTCCAACTCTTTCCACCAGCTTCTGGAGCCGCCCAGGAATGGCGTCCACTGACTTTAGCAGGAACTCCGGCGGGATGGAGGACATGACTTCCCGAATTCGGTCCTCCTGTTCTTCCAATGTCCTCGGTTTGGTGCGGTAGACTTCTTCCTTTACCCATCCCCAAAGAAAGAAGTCGCACGGTGTCAAGTCGGGGCTCCTGGCTGGCGATTGATGTGGACCACGACGACCCATCCAACGCCCAGGGAAGTGGGCATCCAGCCCTTCTGCATCCAGCCCTTCTGCGCAACACCATGAATGCTGAGCGGTACCTTGCTATGTTGCGAAACGAGGTCTGGCCGGTTGTCAGCACATGGGAGAACATCGACGATCTGATATTTATGCAAGATGGCGCCCCTCCGCACTTCGCTCTTGTTGTCCGTGAGTGGCTGGATGCCCACTTCCCTGGGCGTTGGATGGGTCGTCGTGGTCCACATCAATGGCCAGCCAGGAGCCCCGACTTGACACCGTGCGACTTCTTTCTTTGGGGGTGGGTAAAGGAAGAAGTCTACCGCACCAAACCGAGGACATTGGAAGAACTGGAGGACCGAATTCGGGAAGTCATGTCCTCCATCCCGCCGGAGTTCCTGCTAAAGTCAGTGGACGCCATTCCTGGGCGGCTCCAGAAGCTGGTGGAAAGAGTTGGAGCCCACATTGAATTTTAGAGAAAACCTACCATGTATGCCTACCTTTTCATATTATTTCTTCTGAAATAAATGGATAATATACGTATTTTTTTACCAATCCAAAATAGGGAGCTACTTTCCGCCCACCCTGTATATATATATATATATATATATATATATATATATATATATATATACCAAATGGTTAGTTACGCTAGTGCTATCTGGCAACTCAACCCTAATAATGTACAACTGAACAAGCCATTTACGTCTTCTAAGTCACATTAAGCCTTCTAAGCCAACTGGCGGATTAAGACCACTAAACCAACTCTCAAGAATATATGTTTTAATTAAATGAATAGTACGTACAATCTGGCAACTCAACCTAATAATGTACAACTGAACAAACCATTTACGCCTTCTAAGCCGACTGGCTGTTTAAGCCAACTGGATGATTTACACATTATAAGAGAGCGGGCGCTCGGATGAACTCTCGTTATGCGTCTGGCTCCGCTGGACGAAACAACTCTCTATCCTTCTTAGGGTAAGGCTTACTTCCTTAGGTTAGGATTTCCCTTTGGGGGTGAGGACATCCCAACTTCTTCCCCAAAGGCTCTCCTCCTCCTCCTTTCTCTCTCTCTCTCTTAGGTTAAGGCTACCCCTTTGGGGGGAGGTCATCCTCCCTTCTCCCCCCAAAAGCTCCCCCCTTGATTGCAACTAGGGTGAAAACCCTCCCCCTTGTTGCATAACCACAGCCCTTTGCAACCCCCATCCCCTTTGCAACATTACTCACCATTTGCAGCATTGCAATTGCTCCCTCCCATTTTGCGCCCATCCTACTGAGGTAACTTGTGCAGCAAAGCAAATTAAGCAAATGAAGGTTCTGCAGGGGCCTTTTTTATAATTAACCCACAGATGCTGCCTATAAATATTGGTGCAGAAAGTAGTATGTAGGCATCGAGGTAGACAGAAATGGTTCGGTTTGAGAATTTTTCCCTTGAGTTCCTCACGTCCGTTTATGAGCAACATTTTGGGAAAAATTTGTCATGATGACGTCACGCGGTCTTCACGTCCTTTTATAAGATGTATTTGGGGGAAGTAGTGGTAGGTTAGGTTAATGGGAGACTTCATGAACCTATATGATTTACATTTATGGGTGGCGTAGCCCCGCCGAAGTCTTAAGGGCTATACCTAGAATCAGGAATCAGCCCGTTCACATATAACCGCCGCACAACCACGCTCATGCATCCCACGTACGCCTACACGTCCACGTTGAACCTAAATGTACGTATCCATCTCAGAATTTGTAGTACATTAAAAATTTTAAAACATCGTGTTATCAACGTTCAAAAGAGAATATTCTTTAAATACTTTGATAACAAAATATGAAAAACAATATTAACATTCAGCAATAACAAGTAATCATGTAATTATTACTTTATATGCTCGAAGGTAAATATATAATAAAGTAAATAATAGATAGTAAATAAGAGAATAGAATTGTGACCCACGTATTAAACGTAAAATACAATTTGGCTAAAAAGAAATTTAATATTTTTCCTCGATATTTTCAATAAAATGTTTACTAAAAACAAAAAATTATTCTTGCTTTTAACCATTATTATTATGTTTCATTTTTTATTGTAGTAACGTCAGTCAATATATAAAAATAAAAAAATGACATTATACACTTGTAGGGGTAGAAATTCTTTTTATTATCTTCCAAGAAGATAATATAGTCATTGTCTGTTGTATTTTTTGGGTCTTTACATGACTTCGTATTGGTCTAGTTGGCTTTGGTTTTTATTCTGTAAGTATTAAAAAAATCTCGAGGCTTTGATACGGGTCAGTGTCAAATCAACATACTAGCTTTTTTATTCATATATCAGTTTCTCTTTCTGTTCTTCTTATTATATACATTGTATATTATTTCTGGAATACATTTACTTGTATATACAGTATATGGTAGAGGCGGGGCCGCCAACTTGACCTTCGTGTGAGGAGAGACCAACGCACGGAGCTGCTACGAGTTTACGAGGTATATATATATATACACATATATAAAACCTTTCAACTTTTCAAATGTTCCGTGCGATGATTCCTCATTTCACGAAGGTCAAGCTTGACGCCCCTGCTCTATATATGAAGAGATTGTTGACAGCAATCGACCAGGGAAGTACTCCGGGAGGGACGTTAGGCAGCAGACAGGGAATGCTGGAACCCCTGTTTTTTCTGTCCCTGTACAATGTACAGCTTCCTTAGCTGATCTTTTTCCGTGTCTCATTTACCCTGTGAGCAGTCCAGCATGCTCTCAAACACACACTCCTCTTTCTATTCTTCACTACACATACATACATTTCATACACTATACAATCTTTACAAAATTTCTAAAAAAAAAATTAGATAAATAGTAAGGCATCATGGGTCTTACGGAACTTAATTTTGGCTCTCTCCTTCATATATATAGTGGGGGGGGGGGCGCGTTTTTGCGGGCACTCGCCCTTGACCCCTCCTTCCTACATAAAAAAAAATGCGCCAGCAGAAACCTGACGTCTGAGAACGATATTCTCTGCATGTACAACACGAACAAACCACCTCTTTATATTTAAGGAGCTGGTCCGTAAACGTACTGAAAATAATATCGTTTCGTGCCACCGGAACGGCTGTGGGCATAGTTACTGTAACCCTTTCTGTCCCAAATTATTGTTTTGAGATAAAAAAAATTTGTCAACACTTAAAAATGTTAAAAATAGGTATGGAAACATAAACGAAACTTTATTTAGAAATTTATTTAATTAATTACACACACTAGAAATTATATGATTCCACTGGCACTATCAAGTAATAAGAGACACTAACATAACTGGTACTTTGAATGAAACAAATAAAAGCAATTTTTGTCCTTTGCTAAACACAACGGTAGACCATACTACTTTGAATGGAATGCATTAAAACAGTTTTTGTCCTTCGTTAAACATAATGGTACATCACACTTTCTGCAGTTTCGACGACAGTAATCCTTCATACAGTTTCTGCATCTCTTTTTGGGTTCTAAATGCTCAGACCAATGTTAAAAAATTTGCCAGATGTTGCTATACAGTTAATTGTTACATTCAAATGCCATAAGGCATCATTGAAGCTAATCTGAGGAAATTACACGTACTTTTTGTTGATGATGCCATATGGAATGATGAAGTCTCCCCTTAATATCACTAGAAAATTTAAATGATTGCCTTGAAATGGAACAAAATTATTATAGTGTAAAATCGACCAATCCCAAAGATGAATTTAAAGGCTAGGCGTTTCAGCCTAGGTCTAAGACACAAGGAGCGTGCCCCGGGTATTTTTTTTAGGCAGGACGCTATGTTCTGCATTTGTCCTTGTTAAAGTGCAATAGTGTAAATTCATTCTGCCTTATACTTGTTTTTAAAATTAATTAGTTAAATAAACCCGTAAAAAAAAAGTTAAACCACTTCCTCTTTAAGTTTTCCTTCTTTCTGATTAAAATGTCTGTTTCGGCCCGTGTGTTCTCAATCGGCAAGCTGCAAAAGCCGTTCAATATATGTCGGAATCAGTGTGAAACAGTAGAAGAGAGTACAGACAACGTAAATTAAAAGAAATTAAATAACAAAAAAAAAAACATTCATTACAATAAACACACACACACCACACACACACATACATATACACATTATATATATATATATATATATATATATATATATATATATATATATATATATATATATATATATATATATATATATACAGGGTAGGAAAACATTCTTTAAGGATTTTATATATACAAATAATTTGTTGATAAATAAATTCCAATAATATTACTGCAATGTATGCGATACTTTTCAAAACAACTATACAAGGCCAGGATGACCCTTGGCTAGAACAGGAAGGCCCTATCCCCTAGCCCAGCCAGCGCCATGTCAGTAAGGATGGAATACAGCAGTGAAGAAAACGCGTATCTTGTATTGTGGGCTATTTCTTATAATAACTGTGAAGAAAGTTTGCGTTTATTTCAAGGAAAATATAATAAACCACCACCAAATGCAACCACTCTTCGGTACTGGAAGCGCAAACTTTTGGAAACAGGGAGCCTGGTAAGAGATCGTCCAAGAAGTGGTAACAACAGGATACAACAACAAAGAAAATGTCCTGGCCACTTTTGAAGTCAATCCAATAACTTCAACGAGAAAAGTCGCACAGGAATTGGGTATTTCGAAATTTTCAGTTGCAAAAATATTGGAATCACAGGGGTACCCATTTGCTCTCAGCTCATATACGATATACGACGATGATTCTGACAGACGGCTGCAGTTTCTGAAACGATGAGACAAAAGTTCAACAGTGATCCAGATTTCGTTCGAAAGATCGAATTTTCAGATGAATGTGTCTTCGGTTTAACGAGTAAAGGAAACAAACACAACATTCACTTCTGGGCGAAAAAATATCCCAAAATACGATTGGGTAAACCTGTTAAAACGACTACACTAACAGTCTCGTGTGCAATGGTTATTCATAGCCCATTTCTTTTGACATATCAAGAGATACGATGGATGGAAAACGCTATTTCCAGGTTGAGAGAGAAAGTTTTGCCACAGTTTACTAATGGCGTCGGCAGGAATTGGATTTTCTCCCACCCTGTATATACGTACACACTCGTATATAGCGCTCCGCGATCTCCGCCACCTAATATAGCGCTAACCCTGGTTATCACCATATTTCGCCAAAGACACGATTTCTCACCATCTTAAATTACCCCGATGGATCACCACCCCGCTGTCCGCCATCCGCCAACCAAATCCTTTCCCGAAATATCATTTGAACATATGAAAATCCCACGATTTTGCTGCCAAAACCATTTGAATAGGAATGCTGACTGTTCAGGTATTGTCTGATGTGACGAAGCTTACATATTCCCAAAGGTTTAGTTTGTTTCATGATGATACCAGTCATACCGCTGTTCAAGTATTTCGTGTCGGCTGATTTGGCAAACGCGGAAATGGGTGGAGCTTAGGGCGTCACAGAGGGTTTTCTTTATTCAGCGGGAAAAACGTATACCATTACAGGGAAAGGATTTCTATAAAATTCTTATTATAAAAATATATATTATAAGAAAATTCTTATTTTCAGAGGAAAAGAATTCATATTATCAAAGGAAAACGATGTGTCTGAAGCTTGAACGACGGATAGAAGAAATTGTTAAAAGTAAAGCGAAACAATCAACAATAACTGAATTTTTTGGTAAAATGTAATGTTTTTGGTATATTTGTGAAAATTAACTTTTATTGAAATAACTGAAGTATGAATAAAATTAATATGTACAGGGTGTCCCAGAAGTCTGGACTCGTAGTGAAACTAGACATTATATTTTTAAAGTGAAACACAGTTCTAATGCCAGTTTTACATCTTTCAGGAAAGAATATACCATGATGGCTCAGTATACTAGTCAAGAGAAGGTGGAACTGGAATTGCTACATGTTTCTGGAAAAAGCCAGAGTGAGGCATATTAGTTATTTCACGAACATGCCTCCCTGAACAGAAAACACCAGAAAAAATGACTGCCTGGATTTGGTATTCACGAATAACACGAACTTGATTGATGATATAAAAGTAGCCCCAACTACATATTATCTCAGATCACAAAATAATCGACATATCAACAAATATGGTGACAACATTAGAAGATAATACTCATCTTGAAGAAAGAAGCAAATTTAGAACTTTTAACTTAAACTACAAAGCTATAAATTGGGAAGAAATCAGATCACACATAACCCAAATACAGTGGAAAACAGTTTCATAGAATAAAACAACCGAAGAAATGCTAACAACATTGTAACAAAAGACGCTGGGAATTTTAGAAAAATATGCTCCGAAAGTACATTCAAAAGGAAAGAGGAACTGGTACGAGAGGCAAAAGCGAAGAATATTTCGCAAAAGAAAGATAGTACCGGCGAAGTTAGTTAATTGCAGAGACAACAATACTAGGGAAGTAATAAAAGAAAAACTGGAGAGTATCGATAGAGAAATACAACCCTTGATTAATGGTCATACACAGAGGGAAGAGGAAAAAGAGGTAGAAGTAATAAAAGAAACCCCAAAATACTTCTCTAGCAATGCGAAAAGAAAAAAGAAAAACGCGAGCCACTATCGGGTCTTTAAGGAAAGGAAATAATGCACTAACAGACGATCTAAAAGAAATATCTGAAACATTGAGAGCCCCAGTACAAATCAGTCTTCAGTACCCCAAAAAGTGACAAAGCAATACCTGACATAGATACTTTCTTTGAAGAGAAATTGCAAGGAGATTGTTTAACAGGTTTTGATTTTACCACAGAAGACATAGCGTGAGCTATAGGACAAATGAAATCACATTCAGCTGCAGGTCCGGACAAATGAAACGCATTATTGATTAAAAACTAAAAATTAAATAGCTACACCCTTATACTGGAGAAGATCCCAAGACACTGGGGAAAACCGAGCATCCTGCAAAGAGCAAACATTGTCCCCATATATGAAGGAGGCGATAGATCTAAAAAAAAAAGTATGGACCGGTGTCATTGACGTCCCATCTTACCAAAGTACTTGAAAGAATAGTTACAGAGAAAATCTATGACGTCTTGTGGACTTTGAAAAGATCAGCACGAAAATCAGCACGGATTCCGATCAGGAAGATCATCCCTATCACAACTTATGGAGCACTATAACAATATCGTAGACGCACTTGAAAGCAATGAAAACTACGATGTTACATACACGCATTTTGCTAAAGCTTTCGACAAATGTGATCATGGTATAATAGCACATAAAATGAAACATATGGGAATAACAGGCAAAGTGGGAAGATGGATCTACACTTTCTTCAGAGAATGTCTACAGGTCGTAAAAATTCAAGGTATATCAAACTCCAAAGTACGTAGCTCATTACTACAAAGAACAGTATCGGTCCCACTCCTATTTATTGTCATGCTTACAGACAAAGACAATGAAGTAACCAGCAACAGTATAGTAACGTCCTTTGCAGATGATACAAAGATTAGCAGAAAAATCAGCGATGAAAAAGAGGTGGAGGCCTTGCAAAAAGGACATAAACAGAATATATCATACAAATGGTCAGAAGACAACATGGCATTTAACACCGAGGAATTTCAGCTCTTGAGATATGGTAGAAATGTGGGGCTGAAACAGACAGCATATTATGCCCCAGATAAACAGGAAATTCAGACCTAAAGCTATCAAAGCTATTAAGACCTAAAACTATCAACATTTCAACATTGGTGTTTCTGAAGGTTCTGTCCTGTCACCCACTCTTTTCCTTTAATTTAGTAAAGAGCTTTTAATTCGTACTTTCTGTCCTATTCAGTTCTATGCCGATGATTCCACTCTTCACTTATCCACCCGCTTCCCAAACCGTCCCTCTCAACAGTCACTCTATGCTTCGTGTAGAAAGGCTATGGTACACCTGACCTCTGATCTTTCTGTCATCTGTGATTGGGGCAGAGAAAACCTTGTGCTTTCCATGCCTCAAAAACTCAGTTTCTCCATCTATCGACTCGTCAAAATCTTTCACATAACTATCTCCTTACCTTCACCTTCAACAACACACAACTCAATTGTTCCTCTTCTCTTAGCATTCTTGGTGTTTCCTTTTCTTGTGATCTCTCCTGGAAAGATCACATATACTTTCTTTCCAAAACAGCTTCTAAGAGGTTAGGTGTGTTGTACTGGCTCCGCAATTTCTTCACCCCCGTTCAGTTGCTGTTTCTGTACAGGAGTCTTGTTCTCCACTGTATGGAGTATGCTTCTCATGTATAGGGTGGCTCAACAAACACAGCCGTACTTAACCGGGTGGAATCAAAGGCTTTTCGTCTCATCAATTCCCGCCCTCTTAGTCACTGTCTTCAATCCCTCTCTCTTCGCCGGAATGTTGCTTCACTCTCTCTTTACTATCGTTATTATAACGGACACTGCTCTTCTGAACTCTCTAACTGCATGCCTCCTCCTTTAAGGAGAGCACGTAGTACCAGACTTTCTGCACATTCTCATTCTTTTTCTGTCCAAATCTCTAACGCAAGGGTTAATCGGTATTTTCAATCTTTCATCTACTCAACCAGTCAACTCTGGGACAATCTTCCTCAATCCATCTTTCCCCCTGTCCATGACCTCCAATCTTTCAAACGCAGTGTCTAGGCATCTGGAAAACCCTGGACCTTGATTTTGGCTCTCTTCTTCTATTTGTGTGGCGCTTTTGCGGGCATTCGCCCTTGACCCCTCCTTCCTGCATAAAAAAAGGTAGGTGAGTGTCTGATGTTTTCTGTAATTGGATGTCTGTCATGTGTATGTGTCTACCAACTCCTTGAATGTCGCGAGCATTGAATTTGGGTCTCCTGCCGTGAAAGTTATTTATGCGGCAAATGATATATTGATTTGTTCGTACTTCACAGTGTTGTGCCACCACGAGAGTAGAGAAAGTCTCTTTCCGGTGAGGAATATCAGTGGAGGATCCCTGCATCTATCCCGTGTATTTGTCCCTTATGGAAAATGAAAGTGTTTCGTGGGTGATCATCCGTTGTTGCCAAGGCGAATTCCGAAGTTTCCCACTTTCAGGTATTTATGAGGCAAGTGATAAAAAATTAGCTGCTCGATGACTGATCATGATTTATGAGTCTCAAAACAATCAGAGGAATCTCTTTAAAGTTGGGGGGAGAACTAAGTGTAGGAGAAAATTTTTAAACAAACATAAATAAGCACTGGTCCAGAGGATACCTCCAACTGGCCAGACCTACAATTTAAGAAGTTCCCATGCATAATGGGGAATAATAATGCATAATATACATAATTTTTATTTGCGAAATTTATTTATTTTTATTGCGAAATTTGATGCACAATATGATGTACAAAACTAAAGTTCCACATTTAAATCCACAATAACTAAGTAGCTTCCTTGGAGACGAGTATCCTTCATCTTCTCTTAACATTCTTGGCGATTCCTTTTCTCATGATCTTCCAAAACAGCTTCCAAGAGGTTAGGTGTTTTATACCTCCTCCGCAGTTTCTTCACTCCCACTCAGTTGCTGTCTCTGTACAAGGGTCTCGTCCGCCCCTGTATGGAGTATGTTTCTCATGTATGGGGTGTCTTAACTCACAGAGCCGTACTTGACCCGGTGGAATCTAAAGCTTTTCGTCTCATCAGTTCACCACCTCTTACTGACTGTCTTCAATCCCTCTCTCTTCGCCGCAATATTGCCTCACTCTCTCTTTACTATCGCTATTATAACGGACACTGCTCTTCTGAACTCTCTTACTGCATGCCTCCTCTTTTCAGAAGAGCACGCAGCACCAGGCTTTCTACACATTCTCATTCCTTTTCTGTTCAAATCTCTTACGCAAGGGTTAATCGGTATTTTCAATCTTTCATCTACTCAACTGGTGAACTTTGGAATAATCTTCCTCAATTCATCTTTCCCCCTGTGTATGATCTCCAATCTTTCAAACGCAGTGTGTCTAGGCATCTGGAAAGCACTGTATCTTGATTTTAGCTCTCTTCTTCTTCTATGGGGGTGGCGCTTTTGCGGGCATTTACCCTTAGCCCCTCCTTCCTGCATAAAAAAATTCGCAGGTTTGGACTCCCAAGATATCTCATCAAGCTCCAAATCATCTGAGAGCTCCAAGTGCGCCAAAACCAGACCCGGCCAGCACCTCCTACTACATTTATGCAAAAGGGAACATCACTACTTCTATATAAAACTATAAAACTTCCTCTAGATAGCTAAATCAAATATTCCGCCATTTACCTAACAAGTACTAACATTCCCACACTATAAACCCAAGTAACGTCCCTAAAAATGAAAACATCTATTCGGAGGTTTTTGCCTCCCCAGAGAAGCCATCAAGCTTCCCTTCTCTACCAATGAGGGTATCATCTGAGAACTCCCAGTGATCTGTAAACGGACCCGATCAGTACTTCCTACTACATTTAAAACAAAAAAAATCGGGCACTCGCTATACTAACTAAAAATCACATCCCCAATTTACCCCCCATTTAGTGCAAGTTAAGGCTACTGAAATACCTATCCAACCTATTCTTAAACATATATTATATGTATGACTCGTTTCCTTCAGAATGGAATTCACACGCAGTGACGCAGACGGTTTCTTTGATTTCACTTGGGGAAAAACAGTTGTTAAAAAGGTCGGTTCTACAATGTTCTCAGGTGACGTCAACCGCTTGTGTGATGGCGTTGCCAGGTTCCGTTTCTTTGACTATATAAGAAGGGGGATCAGCGCCCTTATGGTAGATCCCTAGAGAGGGTCTCCAGGCTGAAAGGGTTTCGGCCCGTTAACGGGAATTGCTTTTGAAAATTGGAAGATTGGGTATCAATTTAAGTCTGACTGTTTAGATAAAGATCAGTAGCTTGCAATTGATTCATATAATCTTGGGGACTCAGAACGGACAAGGGTGTCTTAGAGGGGTCTCTGGCTTATTTCATATCTTACAATGAAGAAAAAGTAACCATATTATAATTATGAAACTTTTATTATTATTATTATTACTATTATTATTATTAACTCTCTGTTCTGTATAAAAGAAACATTTGATTCACGCTAATCAATTATATTTATCTCGCCCATATTCAAATTAAAAATCGTGTAAGCCGTTGTGTTTATTTTCTACTCTTTGGACTTTGATAACTGGGGAAAAAAAAATCACGAGCCCACACGGTACTCCTCGATTGTGGGAATACGAAGAGTAAACTATTTCTGCATCCAGGAGTGTTAAAGTAATACCCTCTCTCGAGTAACATCCTGACATTGCCCGAACTCGGGGAGAGGCGTTATTATTTATATATATATATATGTGTGTATATATATATATATATATATATATATATATATATATATATATATCGGATATTGATTGATAGCGTGGAAAACGGAAAAAGGACTCCCTAAAATACACAAACCTAATTGTCCACTTAGACCAATTTTATGGACACTAGACACTTTTATTTATAACCTTTCAAAATTCTTGGTCCCCATACTGGGATCAGGAAAAAAACCCCCGGTGGAAAAAATCCCCCGGCGGAAAAAATCCAACAAGGAAAAAATCCCCCCGGAAACAAACCCCCGGAGGAAAAAATCCCCCAGAAGGATAAATAAATAAATAAATGCAGGATAAATTTATTTTTTACAAAATAAAAAAAACAAAAACAAAACAAAAGTTAAAAGTTTGACTTGTATTTTAGGGAAAATAGTTTAATATCTCAAAATGTTAAGTTATAAGCTATACCCTTAAGATAATCTAAAATTGAATATTCTTCGCATTTGTTGATAATATTTTGAATGCGAGCTGTTACATTTTTGTATTTTTTCTTCTGGTCTTGCGAGGGGTGACCAGCACAATCCTGTACTGTGTAAGTTTCTTGCAATGCTTGCTCTTTTTGCAAACATCTTAGAAAAACCCAAATATTTGGATGGAAACATCCAATATTTGATGCAAAGCTCCTGTGCCAACCTTCGACGGCATTGTTGGTTCTGGGAAGCTCATTCTGAGCTCTTGCATACATATTCCAAATGTTGATGTCAAACATTGGAAGTCTCCTGCTTCTCCTATTGGGTCTGCCAATGTAGGTGTCCTCGAAATAATCCAAAATACAATAAGCTTCTTCAGGAAAATCCTCAGAAAGTTTTTCAAAAGCTTCAATCACTTTATCTGGTGGGCAAAAAGCTAAAGCTGAAATCATACGCATTTTTAAAGAAAAGTTTGTGTCATTCATATATAAGTGCGAAAGGCCTGCCCCTTGAATTTTTCGGTAGATATTTTGACATAAATGAAAAAAACATCCTTTTAAATTAGTATCAGGAAAAGCATTTTTTATACTCTTATGCATTGCCTTTTCAAAATCAACCATAATGCTCGAGGGGTTCAAATTTCCATTCAAAATTTTTAATTTTTCAAGTAACATTTTGTAGGTAGCTTCAGTTTTATTAGGTAAAAGAGCATAAATGCATGGAGTTGCTCGCCCATTAATAAATGTATGTATAGTATATACCTGTGAAAACAATGAAGGAGTCACACCGAAAGTGCCATCCATATACCAGTCTTTGTTATTTTCTAGATGGGACAAATTATTATTTGAACCAAAAATCAGAAGTCTGGGGCGCAATGGGCCAGAGTCAAACAATAAAAAGTCTTCATTTTTCTTTGTATGTTTGAACTCGTCAGGAATAATTAAGTGTTCTGTATCAAGCGGTAATGGAAATGATTTCATACTTCTTTGTCTACACTGCCTTAAATTTCTTTTTAAATGCTTTATTGTTGGAAGACTTGCGGCTGCTCCTTCCTCCAGCATCTCCACTTCTTGTGAAACTATCTGCCCAGGAGTGTCGTGTGTACCTTTGGCTTTCTCCTTCATGTTGTCTAAAGCCTTTAATTTTAGAACGCTACTTGCATCTGGAGCATGTGTATGATCATTAACTCTTTGAACAATTTCACTATCTTTCACTTTAATTCTGGCTTTGCACTGTGAATTAGCACGGCGTTTAACACATTCGAAGGACACAACATTGTTTGCTAACTCTTTCTGTTTAACGTATACATGGCCTTCAAAGCACAACTTTAAGCCACCTTTATTAGATCTTATGAACTCCATGATGGGTACGACAACACTAAAGTAAAGTCTTAAGTAAAGTCTCAAGTAAACTATTGAAAATTCCAGAAAGAGCGAACGAACGAACGAAATATGTAAACTATTTGGGATAAGAACGAACGAATGCACACCTACGTTATTATTCAAATTATTAGCCTTCATTTCTGTTCAGCTGGGGGATTTTTTCCTCCGGGGGATATTTTCCGGGGGGATTTTTTCCTTGTTGGATTTTTTCCGCCGGGGGATTTTTTCCACCGGGTTTTTTTTTCCTAAAATCCCCCATACTATCACCTATAACTTATAATTTGTATACAGCACGGGATTCTTTTTCTTTCGTTAGAGAAATTACCTCATTAAATAATAATTCGTACACAATGGCTAGCTTCGATGTAAAATCTTTATTTACCAATGTACCTGTTGCAGAAACTATTGATATATGTATTGACAATCTTTTTAATAATACTGATACGGTGCAGGGTTTTAATAAAGGTCAATTGAAAGAACGGATCAAATGTAGAATTCGGACCCCAGCCTTTTTTAGTTAGCTTTATAAGGCTAACTAACGAAAATATCATGACCTAACCTAACCAATCGTCAAGGGCGTACAGTTAACCTAACGATTGGTTAGGTTAGGTCGTGATATTTTCGTTAGTTAGCCTTATAAAGCTAACTAAAGAAGGCTGGGGTCCGAATTCTACATTTGATCCGAAAGAACTACTAAAATTTTCCGTGGAAGACCATATATTTATATTCAACGGTGAATATTTTAAACAGACTGAAGGTGTTCAATGGGTCTGCCCCTTGGTCCCACCTTAGCTAACGCGTTCCTTTGCCATCATAAAGTCAAATGGCTGAACGAGAGTCCTTCCAACTTCAAACCGGTTTTTATAGAAGATATATTGATGACACTTTTCTCCTTTTCAAATCACCAGACCATATCCCTTTATTTCGTAATTATGTTAATTCCAAGCACCCTAATATTGAATTTACTTCAGAAACTGAATCTAATAACTCTTCGTCCGTTTTGAACATTAAGATAATAAAAACTAATTCCTCTATTAAAACTTCCATTTACCGAAAGCCGACATTCACCAGTCTCACTACGAACTTTTCTTCCTTTATCCCTTTAGGTTTCAAACGAAATTTAATTTCGACTCTGACTAATAGAGCTTTCAATATCTGTTCAGATGATTTTAAACTACAGGATGAACTAGATTTCATCCGAAAACTCCTTACCAAGAATAATTTCCCTTCTAGATTGGTGGAGACTACAATAGGCAGAACCCTAAATAGACAAACCCCACAACTAGAGACGTAATTACAGTTCTCAAAGATATCGTGTATTTCACTTTGCCTTATATGGTAACCTCACGTTTTAACATTAGAAACAAACTTTTTAAACTACTCAAGGAATTCTACTCACAACTACGTATAAAAATTACATTCATCCCGTCTAAATCGATTTATCACTTATTTAAATACAAGGAAGTTATTCCTACACTTCTTAAGTCGGTAAATGTACAGTATTACACCCGTCTCCCTTTCGAGGTGAAATTTATGTTTTTCCTATGGTTTTTGATGTGTTTTGAACGAATCTGACCTTCAAAACCGTCGGAAATGACTCGTTTTTGAGATACCCCCCCTCCCCCCAGCCGGCAATCGAAAACGAGTCATTTCCGACGGTTTTGAAGGTCAGATTCGTTTAAAACACATCAAAAACCATTGGAAAAACATAAATTTCACCTTCAAAATTGACCTAACCTATCCTAACCTAACCTATCCTAACCTAAATCACTTATAGTCTTGTAGGCAGCCCAGGAATCACTATAAATCACAGAGCCAGGCCTAATGTACTTCTGAATGAGTGGAATGAGTGTTCCATTCCGGTAGGAAAGTAATTCAAATTCGAAATGGATGGAGCGCAATGATTGGGCAGACATGTAACGAACACACAAACGAACGTACGAACACACAAACGAACGTACGAACACACAAACGAACGTACAAACACACACTAGATACACACCAAAAAATGTTTATATCTCGAAAACGAAGCATTTGCGACGGAAACGCTATAAAAGGTAAGTGTCTTAGAATTAAAAAATCTACTTAATGAACATATAATAATTGCTGGACGTTAGACGGGTGTAATAGTAGAATAATACCCTTAAGTCATCCATAGTTTACCAATGCAATTTGTGACCACTGTATGGGGTCATATGACGCGTTCGGTGGAGAAGGGGCGAACGCCGCAAAATTCGAAAAATGAGTTTTTTGTCGTATAATTATCCTTTAAAACCTTTGCTTTACCTATGCAAAAAATTAGATGTTAGTCTGCACTCTTTCACGGTAAAATTTAGGTTTTAATGTATCTCAGAGAAATTCACTCCGCATCATTGCTTCACATTGAACACATCTATCTACTTTCTGGTCACTCGACAATGCCCTGTGATGCTCAATTTGGCCAAATTGAACAAAATATAAAAAATAATTACAGCAATATTATTTACACCAAAAAAGATTATGTTACGGCCATAACTACAGCCGTTTCGCAGCGCTTCCTAGTTGTAGAAATGAAACAGGCTGATTTTCTCGATTTTGACGTCCTAAAAACGTGCATTGTCATTAGGAAATCAACAACTACTAAATTTACAGATGCAAGAAAGTTAATATTTGACTTTCAACACAAAGAAGACTACGTAATATCTACTGCATACCGCACAACCCCAGATAATAGCCATCCCGTCAGACTGCAGAAAGGGAAAAAATCCTACAGTGTCAGTTTATTCAATCTAGCCCAGCAGACACTGCAACCAAAGTATTCCCAATTGCTGCCAATAACTAAGGAAAAAATAAAAGATCTCAAAGAATTATCAGACCTAATGCCTGCAACTGCAGTGAACTATTATACAAGATTGTTAAAGGAACTGGAAGAAACCGAAACAGTTGAAGCAGGTAATACAACATTCGACGAAGAGGACCAAATAATGGATTACACCAGTTAACATCAGAAGCTATCAATAAATAATATTGTAAAATTTCTTGGCGTTTTATTATATCGACATATTACACAACAATATTTTACTCAAATATGTGTTCAAATTCATACAGCATTTCAATAAACCGGAAAAATACAAAGGTTTAAAGTTTACAAACTTTAACTGCATTTTGTGGCATAATTCGAAAATGTTGCGTTCGCCCCTTCTCCACCGAACGCGTCATATATAGTAAGGTGAAACTAAAAGACACCTAAAATCGGTCCGTACAAATTTACCTCTTGGTAAACCACCTAATTCTCTCATACGTAACCATTCACACAACAATAACCACCCAATTTCAGTCTAGTTTTGCCGTTCTTGCTTCCGGAAGTTCTGACCTTAAGCTTAAAATTATGGAATCTTTGTTCATTTATCTTTTTAACGACGGATGGTACCTTAAGGTCCACCAGAAATAACAATATAAATTGTACCACAATGCCTCGTTTCTATAAATGTTTCTACATGTTTATATAGATATTATTTAATTGTCGAGAAAGAAACCCAAAATGTGTATCATTTCAGTGACTAGTTACTAAAATATTTAGTTTTGAATAACAATAAAACCTATACGTTCTGGTAACAAGAGTGACTGCATATGCTGCGGACTCGTCCTTAAAGGGTTATAAATTAAAACCAGAGGTAAATTCTGATGAATCATCGGTAGACCTGCTATGTTTTGGTTGAGGTACTTGTTTATTTTATTTATTTACCTTTTAGTTTTAATGCTTTTATATTTTTCCTAGCTACTTTTTGTAATTGTAACTTTATTTTAATTTCATCTATTTACCTTTTAGTTTTAATGCTCTTACATTTTCTTAGCGACTTTTTATAATTTTAAATTTGTTAATTTAAATTGTTATTAAGCAACTTCCAATTGCAATTCGTATTTTGTATGTGAATTGGCCTTTTATTGTTTTAGCCCTGAAAATGGAATTAGTGCATTTCGAAACGTTGGTACTGATTAAACCTTGAAGATCTTTATTTTTCTCTGGTGTTCCTGTTATTAAAATATATATATTATATATATAGATATTATATATATATATATGTGTGTATATATATATATATATATGTATATATATATATATATATATATGGTATATATAATATGTATATATATATATATATAATATTAGGAGAAATCCAATGACAAGGAGGAATGTAAATGCCATGAAAAGTCTTCTTTAATGCGCAACGTTTTCGAGCAATACGCTCATCATCAGGCTAGATAATAACAATATGAAATTAGAATCAATAA
>JAJOZX010011093.1:2500-57500 GCA_023014485.1 Bathynomus jamesi | reverse complement strand
CAATATGCAACAGACTAATTAATTTCATGTAATATTAATAATAAATATCACTACCACAGTAAAATGACAGAAATTAAATAATAATAAATTTCAATACCACAGTAAAATGAGATAATTAGTAGCATATATAATTACCTCCATAGTTGTCCAATAGGCTATACAACACGAACCGCTCAAGTGACGAAGAAAACCGTCTTCACTGCAGGCAGGCGAGAAATGAACTGACAAAAAGTCGTCAAAGTTGGGGACCTCTAAATGCAGCGCGATCTGGTTCAAACCTGCACAAACGTGTTTTCTTGTTCTTTAGAATACGGAGAAACGTGTGGATTAAAACTCCAAGCTCATTTTTATTTTACCCTATAGGTATGAAACACCCTAATATATATATATTATATATATATATTATATATATATATATATACGAGTATCTGTAGCGACAAAAACACCAGATATTTTCACGATTACTACAACCACTACCAAGATGACGTTACATCGCGAGACTCACTGTAAGCATTTCCTCTGCCCTGAACGTCACACCTTGTGCCTTTTGCCTCAAAGATTCTCCGTTTGCCTTCTGTGAAATAACATTGAAGATGAGGTTGGCGTTCGACCTCGTTAGAAGGGACTCTTGTTAGGATTTTATATTTAAATTCTTATATTTACATTTTTAAAGCATAAAGTCACTAGATTAGGTATCACTAAAATGGCAGCGCGTAATTTACTAATGGCAACGCGTGACGTCATTTTTTGAACCCACCGCCGAAACCAGAGTTTCGGCTCATTCGTATTTTGACACTCGCGTTGTCAAGTTCTCTTTCAAGTTATCAAATTGTTTTCAAGTTATTATTCAAAGTTTCAGTATTTTCGAAGCTAAAATTACAACTAATTAGGATTAGTCAAAGACCTAAAAAAATAATTCGTTGACAAGCGCAACAGTTTGTCAACAGCCTTAAGCTGTGTTTACGGCCTATTTGTGTTTGTGTTCTTTTTCAGGTGTTTGGTGTTAAACGTTTACTTTAATTGATTTGTGCCTGGATTGGTAAAGTCGGCATTATATAACCTCTTTTTCAGGTTCAGGTTGTTATTGGTTTGTTTTATATTTTAAGGTACTTTATACTTATACTCTCGGGTACCACGCCTCAATCGGATCTTAACCAGGTTTCCAGGACGCTACTTCTCAGTCGATCTGGCATCGCGCATCATACCACAAGCAATCAAAGGACGCCCATCAAGGACACGCGTGTTATTTCATTTACTACTGTACATTCTATATCTTTTTGTTATCAACCATAACGCATTTCACTGCACAATATTAATCAAACGTTAATGTCACTTTAACCATTCGTTGTTTTATTTAATAAACGAAGAAAACTCCCTCTATTAATTTCTTAATTAATAACATTATTTGATCTGAAAAGATCTGGTAACACAATACCATTTCATTCCATTTTACTTTACATATTATAGTGCGCCTACCGTCTCATAGGACTATATATATATATATATATATATACAGGGTGGGCCGAAAGTCTGGATCCATAGGAAAATATTTATTTTAATACATAAATTACAACAAATGGTAAATACTTAAAATGAATATCAACTTTAACTCGTAAATGCGTATCCGGGATACTGTACAGTGGTTCGTACTCCAGTATAAACAACAAATTATAACAAATGCTCAAATTGGCTGCCTCTGACATCGAGACACTTAGGGATGGAATTTATGATTTGTAATAATTCTTCGAATTGACGTTCTCGAGATGCGTGTTTCATTTGATAATCTTCTTGTTGACTTTACTGGAATATTCGTTAAAGTTTCACATACATTGCAGAGGTATTTTCATCAGTTGCAGTTTTTGGACGACCAGAACGCCGTCGATCATGTACACTTCCTATTTCTTTGAAACGTTTAAACAACTTGCCAACAGTCGCATGTGTTACTGGATGCTTATCAGGATGATTTCTATTGAATTCGGTAGCAACTTATGTGTGTAGCGCCCTGTCTTGCGTACATGAGCACAAGTTCTACCCGGTCTTCTTCTGTTAGATTCGAAGCCATTTCTGGGCTGAAATAAAAAAAAGTATTTGAGTATGTATACTGGAGTACGAACTACTGTACAGTATCACGGATACGCATTTACGAGTTAAAGTTGATATTCATTTTAAGTATTTACCATTTGTTGTAATTTATGTATTAAAATAAATATTTTCCTATGGATCCAGACTTTCGGCCCACCCTGTATATTAATGTAAAGAAAGACGCATGTGTAGAAAAGCGTTCCGCCGGTCAGATATGCTATCCACTACACCAGGAACCTCCATACGAGCAGAAACCAATGCCCTGAGGGGGCACCTTCGCATGCCGTACATATATATATTTAAACTGCAAACGATACACAGTATAATTAATGTACAGAACAACACTTGTGTAGAAGAGCGTTCCGAATAAGATGAGGAGGGAGTACGAACAAATGAAAAATGAGGTACCTCCCAGGAATCGAACCCTGGATCATCCAATAGCCGGTCAGATATGTTATCCACTACACCATGGACCTCGATCAATCAGAAGTCGTAATTCTCATACATACGAGCAGAACCCAATGCCCTAAGGGGGCAACTTCGCATGCCGTACATATATACATTTTAACTGCAAACAACAAACAGTAGAAGAGCGTTCCGCACAAGAAGAGGAGGGAGAACGATGAAATGAAAAATGAGGTACCTCCAGGGAATCGAATAATGGTTCATCCGATTGCCGGTCGGAATTGCTATCCACTACAAAAAGGACCTTCAATCAGAAGTCGTAATTTCCTACATACGAGCAGAAACCAATGGCCTGAGGGGCGCTTTCGCATGCCGTATATATATAGATTTTAAATACAAACAACACACAGTATAATTAATGTAAAGAAAGACGATTGTGTAGAAGAGCGTTCCGCAAAAGAAGAGGAGGGAGAAAGAACAAATGAAAAATGAGGTACCTACCGAGAATCGAACCTGGGAACATCCGATTGCCTGCAGGATATGCTATCCACTACACCGAGGACCTCGATCAACCAGAAGTCGTAATTGTCCAACATACGAGTAGAAAACAATGCTCTGAGGGGAGTTTTCGCATGCCGTATATACACACAGATTTTAAATGCAAACAACACAGTATAATTAATGTAAAGAAAGACGATTGTGTAGAAGAGCGTTCCGCACAAGATGAGGAGATAGAAAGAACAAATGAAAAATGAGATACCCCCCGGGAATCGAACCCAGGAACTTCCGATTGCCGGCCAGATATGCTCTCCACTACAAAAAGGACCTCGATCAATCTGAAGTCGTGATTCTCGTACATACGAGCAGAAACCAAAGCCCTGACGGGGCACCTGCACAAGCCGTACATATATACATTTTAACTGCAAACAACACAGTATAATTAATGTAAAGAACGACGCTTGTCTAGAAGAGCGTTCCGCACAAGAAGAGGCGGAAGAACGAACAAATGAAAAATGAGGTACCTCCCGGGAATCGAATCCGGTTTCATCCGATTGCCGTTCAGATATGTTATCCACTACACTAATGACCTCGATCAATCAAAAGACGTAACTCTCCGTCATACGGGCAGATACCAATGCCCTGAGGGGGCATCTTCACATGCCGTACATATTCCCATTTTAACTGCAAACAACACAGTATAATTAATGTAAAGAACGACGCTTGTGTAGAAGAGCATTCAGCACAAGATGAGGAAGGACAACTAACAAATGAAAAAGTTGGTACTTCCTGGGAATCGAACACGGGAACATCCGATTGCCGGTAAGATATGCTATCCAATACACCAAGGAATTCGATCAAACAGAAGTCATTATTGTCCTACATACGAGCAGAAACCAATGCCGTGAGGGGCGCCTTCGCATGCCGTACATACATAGATTTTAACTGCAAACAACACACAGTATAATTAATGTAAAGAACAACGATTGTGTAGAAGTGCGTTCCGCACAAGAAGAGGCGGAAGAACGAACAAATGAAAAATGAGGTACCTCCCGGAAATCGAATCCGGGATCATACGATTGCCGGTAAGATATGTTATCCACTACACCAAGGACCTCGATCAATCAGAAGTCGTAATTCTCCTACATACGAGCAGATACCAATGCCCTGACGGGGCACTTTCACATGCCGTACGTATACACATTTCAACTGCAAACAACACAGTATAAGTAATGTAAAGAATGACGTTTGTGTAGAAGAGCGTTCTGCACAAGATGAGGAGGGAAAACGAAGAAATAAAAAATGAGGTACTTCCCTGGAATCGATTCCGTGGTCATCCGATTGCGGTCAGATATGCTATTCACTACACCAAGGATCTCGATCAATCAGAATCGTAATTGTCCTAAATATGAGCAGAAACGAATACCTTGACGGGCACCTCCGCATGCCGTACATATATAGATTTTAACGGCAAACAACAGAGTGTAATTAATGTAAAAAAAGACGATTGTGTAGAAGAGCTTTCAGCACAAGAAGAGGAGGGAGAAAGAACAAATGAAAAATGAGGCACCTCCAGGCAATCGAACCCGGGAACATCCGATTGCTAGCCAGATATGCTAACCACTACAACCAGGACCTCGATGAAACAGAAGTCGTAATTCTCCTACATACGAGCAGAAACCAATGCCCTGACCGGGCACCTGAGCATGCCATACATATATACATTTTAACTGCAAACAACAAAGTATAATTAATGTAAAGAACGACGTTTGTGTAGAAGAGCGTTCCGCACAAGAGGAGGAGGGAGAACGAACAAATGAAAAATGAGGTACATCCCGGGTATCAAATCCGGGATTATCCAATTGCCGGTAAGATATGTTATCCACTACACCAAGGACCTCGAGCAATCAGAAGTCGTAATTCTCCTACATACGAGCAGATACCAATGCCCTGACGGGGCACTTTCACATGCCGTACGTATACACATTTCAACTGCAAACACAGTATAAGTAATGTAAAGAATGACGTTTGTGTAGAAGAGCGTTCTGCACAAGATGATGAGGGAAAACGAAGAAATAAAACATGAGGTACTTCCCTGGAATCGATTCCGTGGTCATCCGATTGCGGTCAGATATGCTATTCACTACACCAAGGATCTAGATCAATCAGAATCGTAATTGTCCTACATATAGGTAGAAACGAATGCTCTGAGGGGCACATTCGCATGTGTACAGATATAGATTTTAACTGCAAAAAAACACAGTATAATTAATATAAAGAACGACGCTTCTGTAGAATAGCGTTCCGCACAAGATGAGGAGTGAGAACGAACAAATAAAAAATGAGGTACCTCCTGGGAATCGATCCCGTTATCATACGGTTGCGGTCAGATATGCTATCCACTACACCAAGGATCTCGATCAATCAGAAGTCGTAAATGTCCTACATATGAGTAGAAACTAATGCCCTGACGGGCACAGTCGCATGCCATACATATATAGATTTTAACGGCAAACAACACACAGTGTAATTAATGTAAAGAACGACGATTGTGTAGAAGAGCGTTCTGCACAAGAAGAGCAGGGAGAACGAACAAATGAAAAATGAGGCACCTCCCTGGAATCGAACTCGGGATCATCCGATTGCGGTCAGATACGCTATCCAATACACTAAGGCCCTCGATCAATCAGAAGTCGTAATTGTCCTACATTTAAGCAGAAACGAATGCCCTGAGGGGCACCTTCGCATGCCGTCCATATATAGATTTTAACAGCAAACAACACAGTGTAATTAATGTAAAGAACGACGATTGTGTAGAAGAGCGTTCCGCACAAGAAGAGGAAGGAGAAAGAACAAATGAAAACTGAGGTACCTCGCGGGAATAGAACCCGGGAACATCCGATTGCCGGCAGGATATGCTATCCACTACAACAAGGACCTCGATCAATCAGAAGTTGTAATTCTCCTACATACGAGCAGAAACCAATGCCCTGACAGGGCACCAGCGCATGCCGTACATATATACATTTTCACTGCCGTGTATATATATATACACATTTTAACTACAAACAACACACAGTGTAATTAATGTAAAGAACGACGATTGTGTAGAAGAGCGTTCCGCAAAAGAAGAGGAGGGAGAACGAATAATGGATCATCCGATTGCCGGTCAGACATGCTATCCACTACAGAAAGGACCTCGATCAATCAGAAGTCGTAATTCTCCTACATACGAGCAGATGCCAATGCCCTGAGGGGGCACTTTCACATGCCATAGATATACACATTTCAACTGCAAACAACAGTATAATTAATGTAAAGAACGACAATTGTGTAGAAGAGCGTTCCGCACAAGAAGAGGAGGGAGAACAAACAAATGAAAAATGACATACCTCCATGGAATCGAAAAATGGATCATCAGATTGCCAGTCAGATATGCTATCCACTACAAAAAGGACATCGATCAATCAGAAGTCGTAATTCTCCTACATACGAGCAGATACCAATGCCCTGAGGGGCACCTTCACATGCCATACATATACATATTTTAACTGCATACAACACAGTATAATTAATGTAAAGAACGACGCTTCTGTAGAAGAGCATTCAGCATTAGATAAGGAAGGAGAACTAACAAATGAAAAAAGAGGTACCTCCCGGGAATCGATCCAGGGATCATCCGATTGCGGTCAGATATGCTATCCACTACACCAAGTACCTCGATCAATCAGAAGTCGTAAATGTCCTACATATGAGCAGAAACGAATGCCCTGAGGTGCACCTTCGCCTGCCGTACATATATAGATTTCAACTGCAAACAACACAGTATAACTAATATAAAGAACGAAGATTGTGTAGAAGAGTGTACCGCACAAGATGAAGAGGGAGAACGAAAATTTGAAAAGAGAGTTCTCTCGGGAATCGAACCAGGGATAATCCGATTGCCGGTCAGATATGCTATCCACTACAACAAGGACCTCGATCAATCACAAGTCGTAATTCTCCCACATACAAGCAGATACCAATGCCCTAAGGGGGCACCTTCACATTCCGTACATATACACATTTTAACTGCAAACAACTCAGTATAATTAATGTAAAGAACGACGATTGTGTAGAAGAGCTCTCCGCACAAGAAGAGGAGTGGGAACGAACAAATGAAAAATGAGGTACTACCAGGGAATCGAATGCGGGATCATCCGATTGCCGTTCAGATATGTTATCCACTACAGCAAGGACCTCCTTTAATCAGAATGCGTAATTCTCCTACATACGAGCAGATACCAATGCCCTGAGGGGGCACCTTCACATGCCGTACATATACACATTTTAAGGGCAAAAAACACAGTATAGTTAACGTAAAGAACGACGCTAGTGTTGAAGAGCGTTCCGCTCAAGATGAGGAAGAAGAACGATCAAATGAAAAAAGAGGTACCTCCTGGGAATCGAACCCGGGATCATCCGATTGCGGTCAGATATGCTATCCATTACACCAAGGACATCCAACAATCAGAAGTCGTAATTGTCGTACATATGACCAGAAACGAATGCCCTGAGTGGCACCTTCGCATGCCATCCATATAAAGAGTTTAACTACAAATAACAAAGTATATTTAATGTAAAGAACGACGCTTATGTAGAAGAGCGTTCCACACAAGATGAGGAGTGAGAAAGAACAAATGAAAAATGAGGTACCTCAAGGGAATCGAACGTGGGATCATCCTATTGCGTTCAGATATGCTATCCACTACACCAAGGACCTCGATCAATCAGAAGTCGTAATTCTCCCACATACGAGCAGATACCAATGCCCTAAGTGGGCACCTTCACATTCCGTACATATACACATTTTAACTACAAACAACTCGGTATAATTAATGTAAAGAACGACGCTTGCGTAGAAGAGCTTTCCGCACAAGAAGATTAGCGAGAACGAACAAATGAAAAATGAGATACCTCCCGGGAAACGAATACGGGATCATCCGATTGCCGATCAGATATTTTATCTACTACACCAAGTACCTCCATCAATCAGAAGTAGTAATTCTCCTACATACGCGCAGATATCAAAGCCCTGAGGGGGCACCTTCACATGCCGTACATATATACATTTTAAATGCAAACAACACAGTATAATTAATGTAAAGAACGACGAATGTGTAGAAAAGCGTTCCGGACAAGATGAGATAGGAGAACGAACTAATGAAAAATTAGGTACCTCCCTGGAATCGAACCGTGGTCCACCGATTGCCGGTCAGATATGTTATCCACTACACCTGCGACCTAGATCAATCAGAAGTCGTAATTCTCCTAAATACGAGCAGAAACCAATGCCCTGAGGGGGCATCTTCGCATGCCGTGCATATATACTGGATATTTTAACTGCAAAAAACACACAGTATAATTAATATAAGGAACGACGCTCGTGTAGAAGAGCTTTTCGCACAAGATGAGGAGGGAGAACGAACAAATTAAAAAAGAGGTACCTCCCGAGAATCGAACCCGGGTTCATCCGATTGTCATTCAGATATGCTATCCACTACACCGAGGACCTCGGTCAATCAGAAGTCGTAATTCTCCTACATACGAGGAGAAACCATTGCCCTGAAGGGGCATCGCCGCATGCCATACATATATACAATTTAACTACAAATAACACACAGTATAATTAATGAAAAGAGCGACGCTTGTGTAGAAGAGCGTTCAGCAAAAGAAGAGGAGGGTGAACTAACAAATGAAAATGAGTAACTCCCGGGAATCGAATCCGGGTTCATCCGATTGCCGTTCAGATATGTAAACCAATACACCAAGAACCTCGATCATTCAGAAGTCGTAATTCTCCTACATACGAGCAGATACTAATGCCCTGAGGGGGCAGATTTACATGCCGTACATATACACATTCTAACTGCAAACAACACAGTATAATTAATGTAAAGAACGACGCTTGTGTAGAAGAGCGTTCCGCACAAGATGAGGAGGGAGAACCAACAAATGAAAAATGAGGTACCTCCTGTGAATCGAACAATGGATCATCCGATTGCGGTCAAATATGCTATCCACTACACCAAGGACCTCGATCAATCAGAAGTCGTAATTGTCGTACATATGAGCAGAAAACAATGCCCTGAGGGGCACCTTCGCATGCCGTATATATATAGATTTTAACTGCAAACAACACACAATTAATGTAAAGAACGACGATTGTGTAGCAGAGCGTTCCGGACAAGATGAGCAGGGAGAACCAACAAATGAAAAATAATGAGGTACCTCCCGGAAATCGAATCTGGGGTCATCCGATTGCCGGACAGATATGTTATCCACTACACCAAGGAACTCCATCAATCAGAAGGCGTAATTCTCCTACATACGAGCAGATACCAATGCCCTGAGGGGGCACCTTTACATGCCGTACATATACGCATTTCAAATGCAAACAACACAGTATAATTAATGTAAAGAAATACGCTTGTGCAGAAGAGCGTTCCGCACAAGATGAAGAGGGAGAAAGAACAAATGAAAAAAGAGGTACCTCTTGGGAATGAAACCTGGTGTCATCCGATTGCGGTCAGATGTGCTATCTACTACACCAAGGACCTCGATCAAACAAAAGTCGTAATTGTCCTACATACGAGCAGAAACCAATGCCCTGAGGGGCCCCCTCGCATGCCGTACATATATAGATTATAACATGAAACAACACGCAGTATAATTAATGTAAAGAACGACGATTGTGTAGAAGAGCGTTCCGGACAAGATGCGCAGGGAGAACCAAAAAATGAAAAATGAGGTACCTCCCCGAAATCGAAGCAGGGATCATCCGTTTGCCGGACAGATATGCTATCCACTACACCAAGGACGTCGATCAATCAGAAGTCGTAATTGCCCTACATACGAGCAGAAACCAATGCCCTGAGGGGTACCCTCGCATGCCGTACATGTATAGAATTTAACAGGAAACAACACACAGTATAATTAATGTAAAGAACGACGATTGTGTAGAAGAGCGTTCCGCACAAGAAGAGGAGTGAGAACGAACAAATGAAAAATAAGTTACCTCCCGGGATTCGAACCACGGATCATCCGATTGTCGGTCAGATATGCTATCCACTACACCAAGGAACACGATCAATCAGAAGTCGTAATTGTCTACATATGAGATGAAACGAATGCCCTGAGGGGCATCTTCGACTGCAGTACATATAGATTTCAACTGCAAACAACAGTATAATTAATGTAAAGGACGACGATTGTGTAGAAGAGCGATCCGCAAAAGATGAGGAGGGAGAATGAACAAATGAAAAATGAGGCACCTGCCGGGAATCGAACCCGGGATCATCCGATTGCCGGTCAGATATGCTATCCGCTACCACAAGGACGTCGATCAACCAG
Organism: Bathynomus jamesi; assembly: GCA_023014485.1. NCBI lineage: Eukaryota > Metazoa > Arthropoda > Malacostraca > Isopoda > Cirolanidae > Bathynomus > Bathynomus jamesi. The sequence continues at coordinate 47,123 of JAJOZX010011093.1, read as the reverse complement.
TAGTTCAAAGTTTTAGTGTTGTGTATTTATCTAGGAAACACCCCTGTAAATTTTCTTGGAGATCGGTGCATGTTTGAGCTAGCACCGTCGTACCAGCAAGTATTGCTATTTCAGCTTATGAACTTCATAAATAAGTGTGAAAATAGCACATTTTATCAGATTTTCATTTCCGGGTCTGGAACGCTGACCCACAAATTTTCCACGTATTATTTTATTGCATTTAATTTTAATGATGCTCTTTTCTTTTCCCTTGACAGTGATTTGATGTTGTGAATAGAGAATTTAATCATGGATACACGGCAAGATGATGAGTGTGTCAGAATGTTATTGGGCACCGTACCCCGAGAAGAAGAAAAGGAAATAAAGGGCTGCAAACTGCCAACTAATAGGCAGGTCTTACTATGTCTGTTAGCAAACCTTCGGGATATGCATTGGGACCAGGCTTTATCTGCCACCATTGACAATGTGCTTTTGCATTACCAGAAGGCGAATGTCCCGACCATTACAGGCAGGAACAATATTGGCCGAGTGATTAAAACTTACTATGACAAAGACTACATGATGCTTATGAAAAAGAATGAGGATAGAAGACGGGCTGATGATCCTGGAATTATGAAGTTTAAATCAGAATTGAGCCTGACGATGAAATTTTATAAGAACACAGTGTTGAAAGACATGGCGGCTGCGAAAAAGGGGAAAACTCAGGCCGAACAAGATGCCATCGATACTGACATACTCTTTATGAAAAGCATGCTAAGTGACAGAGTAGCTACCTACTCTGGGGTAAACAAAGTACTCACAGAAAAGGTTCAGAAGCGACAGAAAAGGCAGATGCGAGAAGAGAAGCGACAAGAGAGAGCAATGTGATCATGCTGAGAATGTACAGGCTGATATTGATTCACCTATTAGCTCTGATGAGGACGATGACATTGATGAGGCCAGCACTGCTGAACCAAAGAGAAAACATCGGAGAACAGTGAAAGAGGGAGTTTCAATTTTTGTGCCCCATGATATTCTGAAGTCGGCAGAACTTGTTTCATGCAGTGTTCGAAACAACATCTCGCCGACCCAGCTGAGTGCAATTGTGTACTCCCTTGTATCTGCATGTGGTGGAGATACATCAAAGCTGAGTCTAAATGCAAGGACGGCCCACCGATACCGAGCTTCCATCGTGTCAGAAATAAGTTTAAAAATCATGGATGAATGGCAACCATCAGACAAAGTACTGGTGCACTGGGATGGTAAACTTATGGACACGCTGGATTCCAAAGGCACTGATGACCGCCTGCCCATTCTTGTGTCTGGTGTCAATGGCACAAAGCTTCTTGGAGTCCCACCTCTTCCGCATTTGACTCAAAAAGCTGGCCTTGTTCAAGGAGACTTGATATCAACAGCAACCAAACAACTTCTGGTCGATTGGGTGTGAACAGAATGTCGTTGGTATGGTTTTCGACACAACTTCATCCAATACAGGTAAACCTATTTCAAACATCAGCGTGAATTTATCACGACATTAATACCAAAATACAGTGAATGATTTAACAGAAATCTGCAAAAGCACGTGCCTGAAATGGTGGCCTTAAACTACAATTACATTTTTTTTTTCAGGACAAAAAACAGCTGCTTGCGTCTCCCTCCAAAAGGAATTAGAGCGTGCCGTATTCTGGTGCGCCTGTCGCAGGCATGTGGGCGAAGTCATCCTAGGTGTTTGCTGGGATTGCTTGAAAGTGGAGGGCTCTTCAAGTCCAAACATAATGGTTTTCCAGAGGTGAGTCATAAGCTTTACAAAATAACAAGGAATATTATTATCTAATGAACAAATTTAGTCGAATTTCTTTTATTAGACTTATAAGATATACTAACACCAAGCAAATGATCGATCATATCAATCTTAATACCCCTAAAACAATATTATAGATTAGTACGAAATACAATAATCCCAATAATTGTATTTCTAAGTTCAAGAACCATTTCTCTCAACTGGCGTACAATGAAAAAAAGAAATGCTACTACCCCGCAATGCCTGGAGTGTTTGAGGAGCGCCAGCAGGAGATGGCTGACTTCTTCCGTGAATCTCTAGCCCAACCATTTACACATGGCGACTACAAGGAGCTGGTAGAGCTTTGTCTGCTGCTTGTAACTAAAGGATCCGAGCCAGTGAACTTCACAATGGTCTACCCCGGCGCACTTCACAAAGCAAGGTGGATGGCTAAACTGCTCTATACCCTCAAGATTGTTCTTTTGTCAGGCCAGATCAAAGAGCAGTTTCCCAAAGCCGAGGTTGTGACTAAAAGTCAAATCAGCAAGTTAGAACGGTTTGCTGTGTTCACAGTCGCTGTTTATGTCCCATGGTGGATTGTTTGCCCCGTTCCAGCAAGTGCGCCACTGAATGACTTGAATTTGGTCGAAACCTTGGCTGAATTTGCCCCATATGACGCCACAATAGTTGACAAAGCACGTGTGGCACTCGGTAGACACACTTGGTACCTAACTGAGGAGTTGGCCCCACTGGCTTTGTTCTCGTCCCAAGTACAAGAAAGGACAAAAGAGGAGATGAGGAAGGCCCTTCTTTGCCATGAAGGCACTGAAGTTACTAAGAGAGTGGGACTCAATCATGGGGGCTATGGAAAGCCATATCTTCACCCTGTCCCAGAAAGTGGCACTGCCCTGGTGGACCTAATTGGGCCTGACTCAAGCCGGTTCTTCACCATTTTAGGCATGCCCTATCAGTTTCTCCACAGTCCAGCCAGTGAATGGGCGGATCATGACGACTACCTGAACATGAAACGGGTTGTGGACAAGCTTCAGGTCGTCAATGAGGCTGCAGAGCGTGGTGTAAAACTTTGCCATGACTTTCTTAATGTTGCCAGGGATGAGGAGCGCTTTCAAGAAGTCCTTCAAGTAGTTGAAAATGACAGACTCCGCGTTCCTTATCAGCACAAACGATCATCTGTTTCCGAACAGAAATCATGGTTTCTTGCTCTAGAGATATAATACCTTGTGAATATATGATAAAACCCCTTAATGTACCATGAGAGAATAAGAATGATTAACTTTTTTGTGTTAGTGATAACAGCTTTTAATTAAGACAGGCAAATGATTTGTGTTAATATCCCTTATGATGGTTGTGTAATCTCATATATAGGCGCGTATGCCGTATAAGCAAAATCGCTATTTTTCAAATTGCTGGTGCTCACTCAAATATGCATGAATCTTCAAAACATTGCACGTGGATATTTTTTATGTCAATATGCAACAACAAAATTTTGAACAGCATTGTAGGACAAAGTTGGGGCAACTGTCACACCCTAGGGCCCACCATTATAGATATGGAAAAAATAGGTCCTGCTCCAACCAGAGTAGGTTAGGCACAACCTAGGCTACGTTGGAGATGGAAGACCTAGGCCAAAGATGAACCAGCCTAGCTATTTGTCCATAAACAGGACTTCCATACTCTTTTGTTAAACAATTACAGCTGAAATGTCAGCTTATTTAACCTAAATTTAATAACCGAAGGGAAATTTATGAACTTCTTACCTTGAAATTTTAATATAACTTTTATTTCTTGACACCAATAATGAACATTTTTATTCCGGCTTCTTTCGTCTCGCGCCTCTTCGTCCTCCCTGTTATTTTGCTTATTCAGCTTATCCCGATCTTTTTCTTCTTCCCAAAACCGTGTTGCCATTTCTAGCTATGGGATTTTTTTTCTTTTCATCCCATATTTGTTTCTTCGTTGGTGTCTCTTTAATTTTTCTCAGCAAGAGTTCAAGCTCTCCTTCTGATTTATTTTTTATTGTTATTTTTTTTTTAATGTTAATATGGCTTATCCAAGATTAGGTGGGTCTTCCATTTCGGTACTCCCAAATTTTCCACAAGGGTGTTATTGTCAGCAGCGTTCTTCCACATGAACCGTATATCAACGCAGGATAAGGTTGTATCACGATTTACGTATAGCGTACAAATAATGGTGTATGAGTGTGCGTCGCTAATTTGCTCTCTTTTTGTGCCTACACCTGCAGGTATTTTGTAACTGTCCTCGCTACACTTCTCAACCAGCACGAAGATTCTGTTCACCTCTTCAACACTTAAATAAATAACATTGCGTCTACCAGAGTTTGAATGTCTACATTTCGTTTCAAGTACATAATTAACAATACCGGTATTACACCCGAACACACGCACAGACTTCAACAACACGGGTGCGAAGTATACTACATTGAGGATGCTGCTCAACGGAAGCTCCATCTTTTAATAGTTTTCTATTTTGAGGTGAATACGTCCAGACGGGGCAAGCTCTGAGGTGAGAATGAGCAACTGGCGCGTTGTTTTTGGGGTCAGAGGGTCCGTGTAGGTGATTGGGGAGGTGTGGAATGGGTATGAGTCACAGGGGTTTGCGTCATGAACGATTTCAGGCGTTAGTGATTCGTGTACGAGATTGTTCCAACATGAAATATTCACTGCGCGAATCGTCCAAATATTTGTATCCCATTATACTGGGTAGGTGTTTAAAATTTTTTCCTATCTGCGATACATGAAGTAATATCGGTTTTAATGTTTTATCAAACTCACTCGCCGGAATGCGTACCATACATCTACGTTCAGGGGTATTCACCATTGTAGTTTCTCGAACTATGCACATTTTATTAACACTCCGGCAATCTATTTGAGAGAAACATGTGTCCATAATTGTCCTTTTTGCTGGACAAACTATACTCGTCCCTAAACTCTACTAAAAACTCGCACAAGCCTTTAGCTACAACTTCACTGCGCACCTCGTCATGATATACATGACATCTGGAACCGCCCCAGTGTAAGCGTACTCGGTGTGATGTAGCATGGCGTAATATCTCCTGTCACACGAATAATCAACAAGGTTCACAACCCAGATCCTTTGCTTCTCTTCTGCACGTGTTCATTCTTTTACTTCACGATATATGAGCGCTCTAATGCAGTTTAATCCTGCAGCATAATCCATTACATCGTTTGTACCGCGAAACCCCACAATGCTCTCGCCGGAATACCTATAGAGTATTTTGACGTCGTGCTCTTCATGCTTCGCGCGATTTAATGCAGTCTTAAAGGTTTCAAAGGAGGGATGACTAGAAATTCTTTGGGTGTTCACCACAGCTGTAGACTTTAGCGAGTACCACTTCAGGAATGTAGAGCATGCAATATCATTGGAAACCATCATTATTTTTCTTCGCAAGAATTCTTTAACAGTTAAAAAGACACGTCTGAGAATCAGGGCATGCGGAGGTCAACTGAGTACGCAGGAAGATATGTCCCGATTAGCAGCATGAGTCAAGTGACTCTTTTTATTGGGCAGCAACATACAGTGGGTGGTGCTTAGAGTTTCTCATGTACATACACATACACACACAACGGTAAAAATGAAACACCAACTGAAGCAAATCATCTTCCGCAGCTTATTATCCCATCTTTACATGGGGTCGCTGTTTTTGGTTCGTCTTCTCCACTCTCCTCTGTCGTATACCGCATCCTCCTCCAAGTCCTTCTCCCTGATGTCCGCCACCACACAGTCCCTCCATCTCGTCTTCGGTCTTCCTCCTCTTCTCCATCCCGGCAACTCCATCTGCAGCACTCTGCGCCCCACATACTCCTCCTCTCTTCTCCTGACGTGTCCATACCACCTCAGCCTGGCCTCCTGCACCTTCTTAGATGCTTCCGCTACCTTCACTGTTCCCCTTATATGCTCATTTCTGACCCTATCCCTCCTTGTCACTCCACACATCCATCTTAACATCTTCATTTCAGCCACATCGATTTTCTTTCATTGCTCTTCTTCATTGGCACAGTCTCCATTCCATACAACATTGCCGGCCTCACCACTGTTTTGAATACCTTTCCCTTCAGTTTCAGTGGGACCCTCTTATCACAGAGCACCCCTGATACGTCCTCCAGTTCTTCCACCCCGACTGTATTCTACAGTTTATCTCTCTCTCTGCTCCCCCCTCTGCATCCACTGTTGACCCTACGTATTTAAAATACTCCACCGTCTTAACACGCTTTCCACTCAATGTCACTTCCCCTCCTCGGTCCTGCTGCACATCACATCTCATATATTCGGTCTTCTTTCGGCTAATTCTCATCCCCCTACTTTCCAACGCCTCTCTCCAATTTTCAAACTGCTGCTCCACCTCCTCTTTCGTCTCCCCACTCAACACAACATCGTCTGCATACATCATGCACCACGGCGCCTCCCCTCTAATCCTGTCCGTCAACACATCGAATACCACATTGAAAAGGAAGGGGCTCAAAGCTAATCCTTGGTGCAGACCAACTTCCACCCCAAAGCTCTCTGACACACCCACACTACTACTCACCTTAGTTGTTACTCCCCTGTACATCCCCTTGATTAGTTTAACATACTTCTCCGGTACCATCTTTTCCCTTAAGCATCTCCAAACTTCCTGCCGTGGTATCCTATCATATGCCTTCTCCAAGTCAATAAAAACCATGTGCAACGCCTTCTTCCCCTCTCTGTACCTCTCTGCCAACTGTTTCAATGCAAAAACTGCATCTGTCGTTCTCCTTCCCGGCATAAATCCAAACTGTTCCACTGACACTTCCGCTTCGTCTCTCAACCTACTCTCCACTATTCGCTCCCATATCTTCATTGTATGTGATATTAGATTGATCCCTCTATAATTCGTGCAATCTTGTACATCTCTCTTCTCTTTGAATATAGGCACTATGATGCTGGTCCGCCACTCATCCGGAATCACCTCCTGGTCAAACAACTTCTGCATTAGATCCCACACCAGATCCACCCCCTCATCTCCCAGTGCCTTCCATGCCTCAGCTGGTATCTCGTCTGGGCCAGTCGCTTTGTTATTTTTCATCCTATTCAGAGCACGACTCACTTCCATCCTCCCCACTTGTTCTGTCATAGCTACATTTGGTAATCCATCCTCATAGAAAGATCTTGAGTTTTCTTTATTTAATAATTCCTCAAAATATTCCTTCCATCTATCCTTTATCTCTTCATCTCTTTGCAGCACCGCCCCCTCCCTTCCCTTAATTTGTTTTACCTGTGTAAAGTCTTTTGTCGCTCTATTTCTGCTCTTAGCCAATCTGTATATCTTCTTTTGTCCTTCATGATCCTCTAAATCCTCATACATCTGCCGATATGCCTCCGCCTTTGCTCTCGCCACTGCTCTCTCTGCCTGTTTCTTTGCTTCTTTATACACCACCTTACTTACACTCATCACTCCTCGATTCTTCCCATAACTTCTTAGTTTCTCTCATACTTCGTAGTCCTTTTTGGATCTCATCACTCCACCACCATCCTTCCTTATCTTCCCACACTTTACCTGATGTTTCCCCCAATATGTCTCTACCTGCCGTTCTCATGACATTGGCATTATGTACCCACCAATCCTGTACATTCTGTTCATCAACGTGGATTTCACTCAACACTCTCTCTCTCTAAATTCCCGTTTCTTCCCCTCCTCTCTCAGTTTGTACCACCTAATTCTCCTCACTGTTGTTCCTCGGGTCTTTCTTCCTCTTTTCAACATCACATCCATGACTATCAACTGGTGTTGTGGCGTCACATGGTCTCCTGGAATAACTTTGCAGTCCCTCACCTCGGCCAATTGCGCTCTCATATACAGTATGAAATCAATTTGCGATGTTCTGCTTCCACTCTTGTACGTAATAACATGCTCCTTCCTCTTTCTGAAAAACGTATTTACAATCGCTAGATCAAACGATACAGCCATATCCAACACACACTCACCGTCCACGTTTGCCTCTCCATAGCCATGACCACCGTGCACTCTGACCACTCCATCGTTATGATCACCAACGTGTCCATTCATATCCCCGCCCAACACCACTCGTTCGTCCTCGGCAATACTCTCCATTTCTTCCTCCAATAACCTACAGAATGCTTCCTTAACGTCGTCTGGACATCCACTTTGGGGCGCGTATGCACTGATTATATTGAGTACATGTTCCCCATAATTAATTCTCAAAGTCACCAGTCTATCTCCTCTTCGCTTTACTTCCACTATGCTATCCTTCAATTCCTTCGCCAATACAATACCCACACCATTCCTTCCCTCAACCGACGCCCCACTGTAGAACAATTTATATCCCTCACTGAGTTCTCTTGCTTTGTTCCCCTTCCAGCGTGTTTCTTGTACACACAACACCCCAACTCTCCTCTTCTTCATCAACTCCACAATCTCTCTTCCTCTGCCAGTCTTGCTTCCAACATTCAGCGTCGCAATTCTCAGGTCCACCCGAGCTCGCTTCGTTAGCCGCACCCGCTCTTGGTGCGGTAGCCCTCGCCTCACCACAGAGGTCGGGCGAGGTCTCTGTACGTCGCCTACGGGGTACGCCCTAGCCGTCATCGCATTTTCGTGTTGAAGACTCACCATTGTGGTTTTGGCTGGGTTTTTATGGCCGGATGCCTTTCCTGACGCCAACCCTCCCCATTTATCCGGACTTGGGACCGGCCGAGAACAAGGCTGGCTTGCCTTACCCTCGGGTTGGGTTACCAACTGAAACAAATACATGTAATAAATAGAAAAATATATAAACTAAAATTTCGTCAAAAATTAAATACTTATATAACACAACAATATTCACACCTCACGGTATCTAAAGGGAACAGTGTCTACCCAAAAATCATCTCTATCTCCGTCATCTGATCCGAACCTGAAGGACGGCCGCGGCCTGGCTTCACATCCCTCTCTGTTCTGAAGGGCAAACTCCACAATACGTTCAACTATTCAACGCAGTCCGTGTTTAACACTGTTGCTATACAAGGTTCGCTGGTCGACCCTGACTACATACCGGTTTCTAGTCGGGACTGTGGTTGGGGTAGCGGTGCGCACCAGCTCGAATGATATGCTACTGTCTACAGAATGAGATGTTGCTGTGGAGCCTACGGATGGTATTAAACAGGAATAAGGGGGGTAAAGTTTTATTTGTAGAATGAACTACTGTGGGGGCTCTGTCGTAAGGAGTAGAGGGCTGGGGCTCTATTACTGTGTGTCTAACAACCGACGCACTCCTGGCATGCTTTACACCTGAAGTGGAATGCGAATCAGCAATATCGTCATGCACACGCTTTCTTCTCGAATCATCGAGTAGGGGTGCTACAGTTGGCGTTCCTGGCGGTTCGCGAGCGGGGGTGCAGTCTGTAGACTCAACAACTACACTGTCATCGGTATCATCAGCAGTGTCCATGCTGGGGAGATGTTGCTGGCACAGTGCCTCATCCTCGTTATCATTCACGGTTTTGAAGAAGACAAAGAAAAACAAGACTGTAGAATATAAGGAGTATCACTTAAAATTTTATTATATTTTGTAAATGTTCCACTTAGGAGTGTGACGTCTTAGAGATGGATTCTGTAGAAAAATTCAGGTTCACGAGTCCCTCCACATGCATTATATCTGGCCCTATAGGTTGTGGCAAAACTGTGTTTATGCTTAAAATCATTAAATTAAAGATAAGGGGAGATGTTCTCAAATTTTGCGCATAAAGTCATGTGGTGCTATTCGACATACCAGCCCGTATTCAACGAGTACCAAGATGATATTTTGTTCCACAAAGCTGTTTATGATGTTAGTTCGTTAAAGGGTAATGAGCACACGGTCATTGCAATTGACGATCTCATGCTAGAAATGGATAAAACGTTTGCCGAGACATTTACAGTGTTCTCCCACCATCTTAACATAAGCGTATTCTTTATGAATCAGAATCTATTTTTCAAAAAAAGATACATCCGCGATGTGTCGTTAAATACTCAATATCTAGTCTTATTGGCACAACGTAGAGATGTGTCACAAATTGGGGTATTAGCCAATCAAATATTCCCGAATCAGTGTAAGGAGTTTTTGGAAGTTTATAAAGAAGCTACAAGTCAGCGTTACGGATATTTGGTTTGTGACCTTCACTCCAGCAGCTGCTTGTTAAGAATATTGACTCCGACTTTACAAGAACATAATACACGCACTCGCTCGTAAAAGTCAAACTGTTGGGAAGAAAAACCGAATTATTGTACAAAGAGGGCTCATTCCAACCCATCTTATTTTCAGTTTTGGGTGAGGTTGTTGTTGAAAGATCAAAGTTACAGGGTTCGAACATCATTGACATCGTACACAATTTGGTGAGGAAGTGGGATAGGCCCTCCCCAGTAGGATGGGAACATATTAAGGCTAGACTACAGCAAATAAACGTCCCAAAAACACTGATAGGTAATCTGAACAGGTTAAAAGACTTGGGACAAGCATCGCATGTACCACAGCTGAACACGCCTTCGCACCCAGCAGTAACATCTCTGAAGACGAGGAAGAAGAGACCAAACAGCAACGGCCAACACTAAGAAAACACAGTAATAAAACGCACAAAAGTCACGGTAAATAATTTCGAGTGTGGCTCGTTTAACTTTAAACTCGTGTTTATTTAAATTGCCCGTTTTAATTATGTAATTTTTTGTATTGAATCGATAAATAAATCTCTTGTGAATCGAATGATATTAAATGTTTAATAAATATTGACTTATTTTGTGCCAAAATTATGATTAAAAATGAAAAATTAAAAAAAATGCGTGTACAGGCATTTGAAGAACTGTACCCCTAAAAGGGGGGGGAAGGAATTATGTTAGGGAATTTTTTTTAGCATGGGCACTGCACAATAAAAAGACGCATCGAATGGTGAAAACCGCATTGTTCTACACCAATTGTAGCGACCTGTAGGTGTGCGCAAAAAACTGTTACACATATATATATATATATATATATATATATATATATATATATATATATATATATATATTAGTGATGTAGGTCACATCCGAATCCGCGGAACATCCGCACATTTTCTCGCATTCGCATCCGCACTTTGGACTGCGGATGTCGTGCGGATGTGGACCGTTGAGATAAAACGTCATTAATAAGCGGAAATTATCAAATTCTACTATATTAATAGAACTAGTTCATTGTGCGCAAAAGTGATGCAAGCGACAGAGACGAGAGGCTGTTCTTGTATGAAGTTACTCTCTTGCAACCTACTTAGATCCACGTTACAAAGCTAAGTTATTTTCACCTAGTACATTAGAACGAGTTAAATCATCACTTGGCAAAGCAGTTGAAGAGCTTCAATCTCTTGAATCTGTCGCTTCGCCACCCACCAAAAGAATAAAAGTTTCAGTGACAGAACCAACACCTTCAACGAGCAAATCTATCACAGAATCTCTCTCTCAGTTTCTTGAGTCAAGCAGCGATGACGAGACCTACGCGATGTCAAAAGATGTAGTAAAAATGATCGAGAGCTATCACCAAGAAAAACGCCTGGCTGCATGTGACAATCCTATTAGTTGGTGGAAAAATACGCAGAATATCTATCCATACTTGAGTAAACTTGCAAGGAAAATTTAGCCTGTCCTCCAACAAACGTACCAAGCGAGAGATTATTTAGCAGTGCTGGATTAATATATGATGAAAGAGAAACAGACTGGCAGCAGAAAAGGCAGAAAAATTAATGTTCCTTAAGCATAACCTTCCTATAATTAAGTTTGAATATTAAACGATGAACATCTTAGTTTACTTTATTTTAATTACTCATTTATAAATATGCCTAATAAAACTTTAAACTTAATATAAATAGTTATCAAGCTAATTAAAGATCTCTTTCTATAAGGGTGGAGGTTGGGGAAAGAGGTCGGTGGGGTGCATTTGAGTTGGGTTCACGTCCCGCATCCTGGTAACACAATTATGGTTTCTAATTGTGGCTGAAACTCGACAAAATAAACGAATTTATTTGCAGACGAATTCACTAATTGATTTCTATATTAGTTAGATGCTTGATATTATTTTATATGTTCAGAGAAAAGTACAGCAATTATTGTACAATTAATCAATTATACTACATTATAGCTACAGCTCTCTCTATATAATAACTTATTATATACGTTAAACACAACAAATCTCGAATATATCCTAAAAAATAACGAAAATATAGACATCCGCATCCGCGGATGTCGAAATCAAACATCCGCATTCACATCCGCATCCGCGGATGTGAAAAAAATGACATCCGCTACATCACTAATATATATATATATAATATATACATATTAGGCTTCATTTCTGAAATAGTATATTAGACACTAGCAATTCTATACATAAGGCGCCTTCAGCTGAAAAAGTCCAGCGTACCATAAAGGAACGCATGCATCGCTATTTCACACATAAAAACACACACAGATATATAGACATTCTCGACTCACTGGCCTCATCCTACAACCGTTCCCACCACCGACCGATTGGTACAACACCTAGCAAAATTTTAGAAAGAAGTATGCATACAGAACGTGAGGTGAGAAAAGATATTCGTAGAGTGACACCACGCTCTGTGCGTTTCAAAATCAAAGATCATGTAAGGCTGTCGCGTTCGGGGAATAAACTCGCGAAGGGATTTGAGCAAGGTTGTACACGTGGGATTTTTAAAGTCAGGGCTATGAGACCTAAAGACGAGGTGATGCTGTATTACGTTGAAGATTTGAATGGGGAAGAAATTGCAGGGGGCTTTCACAGCCCTCGCTGGTTAATAAAATAGTAATGTAAATGTTGCGCGAATTTTATGCCTCACTAAAGCTTACTGTCATCTTAAGAAACTGACTTCTTTGACCAAAAACAGATACCTTCATGCATTCTTTATAGGCAGGACGAATATGTGATGATCGTTGGCAATTCTGTCACACTATTTGCCTGGCAATGTATTATAATCTCAGGTTCTGGAAGGTGATCGATCCCCCTAAAATTGTGCTCTGGATCCGCCCATGCCCTGAGTCCAAATTATGTAGCGACCGGTTCAGACCCCATGAAAATCTGTAAATCCCCTTCGTCATAAGACCTTAGATTTTGCGAAGGACGTTAAACAGCCTCATCAAACAACTCGGAATTCGTCTTGGTTTGTTAGTAGAGCATCTCACAAGGAGGTTGTCATTGAAGCCCACAGACCGAAAAAATTTCTGGCCAAAATTTCTCTGTTGACCCACCAGCACACACACACACACACACACACACACACACACACACACATATATATATATATGTGGGGAAGAAATTATATGCAAATATTAGGTGAAAGGAAATTGTGCATATAAGGGAAAACAGTGTTTGTATATGAACACTAGCGTGTAGCGTCATGAGCGATCTGGAGGCACATTTCAGGTTTTGTACAATCAACCTTGCTGATTTCCGAAAAGAAATAAAAAAATTTCTGTAACAAGCAGAACACCTCCTTTTTCGCATGTAAAAAAATATAAAATTCTTGTTAATTACAGTTGGCAACACTGACTGACATGGTACTTCTGGCAGCTTTCTAATTATTCTGTGAGTCATCCCCTGGAATTTCTTAGTTCTACGCTAGCTCGCTTGAGAGAAACAAATGTTTTTTCTGTGGATGGGGTGTTCAAAAACCCCAAGGTACTAACGAAAGGTGCGTTTTGTGATATATACATTATATACATTTCTTTGTTTTGTTTTACATTGTTTATAAGTTTGTTATATGTCTTAGGGTATATACTATATACCTATGGATATTTATATACATAATACATGTGTGTGTGCAGTATATTTATATATATATTGGTAAACTTATTGTTTACCAATAAACCAAGCCTTATATATATATATATACTTATAATCATGATACACACAGACCGTGCATTTCCACTCATAATCATATATATTTTTATTTGTACGTTTGTGTTTTTGTTTCAGTGTTCCTGTGTGATATTTGTTGAGTTTTGCTGGTACAATGAGCACGCAAAGAACACGGGGATCTGCCAGCCACATTGTCTTTGGTTCTCCACTATCAGAGCTTCCTCTTCTGAACTTCCAACCCGTATACAAGTTGCAAGGCATTTCCTCTTCTTGAAGGAGAACAAGTACACCAGCAACAGGGAGATTCTTCTGGAGGTATGCCAAACACTCATTGACCTTTGGAATCGTGCTAACATTCCATCACAGCCAATCAAGAATGTGAAGACCAAGCTGCTCCGATTGATGGAAAAAGGCTCACAAGCATCGAAGCAAGGCAAGCAGGCCACAAAAACCAAGAAGTTCGAGGAAAGCCCGAATCAATTGTTTGACATAGCTGTCTGCCAATGCGATGATCTGTCTGCATGCCACTGTGAAAAAGAAATGAAAGTTCCACGACGAGAGCATGCCTTTCTGATCGACCAGAGAACCACGCGGAACATGCAGATCAGTCGGGTGGATACGAATGTGACTCAGATGATGGAGAGAAGGAAGTCAAGATAGGATCGGATGTAAGAAAGACAAGAAGAGAATAGAAGAAAAACGGAACGGCAAGAGGTAGCATCCTCTGCAGATGTGGTCGAATCAGCTCAAGCAGAAGCAGACTCCAGTGGTGAAAGTGTTGGTGATGAGTGGATGGGTGATAGTGCCCAGGAGGACAAGAACATCACACCGATTCCCACTGATGCTTTGGAAGCTGACTGGTATGGTGTATCAAACAGGGCTGCTGCAGCTATCAGCACTGCAACATTGGTTGACTATGGCATCATTAGTTCTGATGATCAGATAAACGTAATTGACCACCCCAAAGTATGGAGAGCACGGCAGAAGGTACGGAGGGATCTGAAGGAAGCAGTAACTTACCACGATGTGGAAGTCACTGCTTTATTTTTTGATGGGCGGAAAGACATGACACTTGTCAAAGAGAAAAAGGGGAAGAAATGGTACAGCACAAAGAAAGTTGAGGACCACTATGTGCTGGTCGGAGAGCCTGGAACCTTCTATCTAAGCCATCTGACACTGGAATTGCGGATGGACTTCAAAACGCGATTGAAGAAATGGGTATTGTAGACAAGATAATTGCAGTGGGAGCCGACAGCACAGCCACAAACACAGGCCACAGAAGTGGAGCAATACACCTGCTAGAGTGCCGCCTGGGTCGCCCTTTGCACTGGTTCATCTGTAGTCTGCATTTAAATGAACTCCCACTGCGCCACTTGTGCAAGGAACTCATCGGCCCAACAGAATCTGCAACTCAATAGAAAGGACCAATTGGCAAAGCTTTGGCCACATGTGAAAGTTTGCCACTTTCCTCTACTCTAGAGGAATTCAATGTATTGCTGATGGCCACACACTCCCGGATGTTGGCCTTACTGAATTGAGTCGTGACCAAGCTTACCTCTACAGAATGATGAAAGCGATAAGGACTGGTGTCATTAATGAAGATCTTCTACGAGAGAAGCCTGGACCAATCTCCCATGCAAGATGGGTTACAACTGCCAGCAGAATTTGTCGGCTATATGTAGCGATGGCGCAGCCAAGTGATGAACTGTATTCACTCACACAGTTTGTCGTGTGCCACTATGGACCCATGTGGTTTAGCATCACGTGCCATCCAAGGTGCACAGATGGCCCAAAACATTTCCTGGAGCAAATCAAGCTGCTACGATTACTGCCACCAGCTAGCAAGACTGTCACATGGCCTGTGCTCCAAAGAAATGCATATTGGGCTCACCCTGAAAATGTTCTACTGGCAATGCTTGCAGATGCAGATCAAGCAAATCGGAAATTGACCATCGATGTAATCAAGACCATTCGACGAGCTCCCAAACCTGCTCAACAGCAAGTCAGAGAATTTCGGCCACCAAAGATCAAACAATGTGCTCAGAATTTGAAAGATTTACTTCTACCAGTGGAGGAGTGCACAATGGAACCACCACTCACGAAGCAGTTCTCTGTCGAACAACTCGATAAGATCATTGAAGAGCCCCTTGTTGTCCGGATACCATGTCACTCCCAAGGTGTAGAACGCTGTGTTAGGATGGTAACTGAAGTGTCTGGGACAGTGTATGGAAAGGATTCAAGAGATGGTTACATTAGAGCAGTACTTAAATCCCGTGACTTTATGCCGTCATTCAAAACTAAACAAGATTTTAATGTATCATTTACTAAATAAAACTATCTCGTCTACCAACCTACCTACAGTGTTAGGGTGTCAATTTGGGAGGTGAAAATTAATTTTTGCCAATTCCTTCAATGAGGAGTTTTAAAAATATGCTTTTGGATGTGAAGAATTCAAATCTGCTATTATTTTTGTGATTGCTCAACACTTAGCTTGGTAAATCTACGTTTGATTAAAAAGCACATAAATTGCTCTCGGAAAACAACATTTATTAATTTTAGCTTCTCAAAATGTCAGGTAATGCTATAAAAATTTTAGTTTCTCTGCATAAAACATATCCTAGTAATCATAAAACATATCCTTGTAATCATAAAACAACATTAGAAAGTAATGACATCAGTAAAAAAAAATATTTAAACAAGTTTCATCAAGTCTTGCTTTGATTCGTTCTTGGACATCAGCCGCCGACTTGCTTCTTGGCCTCTGATATAGCCCTCACGTTTCTCATGTGTATACACCCTGCCTGCTGCCTCTGTGACTTGTTTCACACACCTCTCTATTGACTGAGCATGACAGGGCCACTGTGGAACTTGCATAGGCTTGTCAAAGAACTTCTTTACTTCCGCTGTAGTCAGTTTACATGTCAAAGGAGGTTCAAATACCCCGTCAGACCAGTCTGTCAGCTCCAACACGGAAGAAGCACTGGGGTTGATGGAAGGTGTCTTCCTGGGACGTACAGAAAGATCTCCAAGTGTGTCATCATCTCCACCCCTCATGTCAACAATCTTTTGGACACCAGCTCTCCTCTCCTCACTGTCATCTGAGCACAAGAGTGTCTGGATTATCATTTCGCTGAATGCATACCATGCTGAGCGCTTGATGGTTGGCAAAACAGCATCCACTACAGCCTTCTTTTGCAGCCTAACTAGCAGCAGCTGAAACAAGATGTGGCGTGGGCCTTCCACCCAAGAGTGTTTTACTTTGATGTTGAACCAACAGGGGTAGTACACACCAACAATGTATTCCACTATCAGTCTTAAGTTGTTGAGGGTTTTGCCTTTAAGGCCATGTTTTGAAACCCATATGCGACAAAGCCTGTTTGCTGTTGTCAACCACCTTGAATGGCTCACTGGACCAATTTCAAGAAGGGCCAGATCTGTGGGAAGTTCTCCTGTCGTTATGGCCTGTGTGATCCTATACCCGTACGCTTGATCAGTAGGGCGGATCGAAAATGAGGTTTTTAAACTTTTTTTCGAAATTCAAATATGGCTAGTGCGGAAATTATGTGAGTGCTATAGATAATGACTGTGCATAAATATTAGTCCTGCGAAATTATATCTTCAGGTGCCACAAAGCCGTCGAAAAAAGTGAAATATAATGATTTTCTTATATTCTGCATTAGTACAATAACTGAAACTTACTTGTTATTATTATATATTAAGTGTTCCAATTACCAAAATAGTTACTGAATTACGCAGCTCTTAGTTTATTTAGATCAATGTTCTTTTGATTAATGATCTAAATAATCCAGAACTCACCACGAGGAGGTGGCTGCGTGTCGAGCTCCACCCATGCCCTCCCAACCACCCATCTTTGCGCATGTTTTTTTCTATTAACGTTTTATTTAAACTTTATATTCAGCTTTACTTTCGAATGATGGCATTTTTTTACGTGACTGAAGTGTTGATCTTATGAAGCCATCTCGCGCGTTCAATCCAAATACTTTTGATGATGCTTCAGTCACTAATTTTACCATTCTTTCTACTACTTGTGTATGACAAGGGAATTTCTCGAATGGAGGGGTACTCTTGTTTTCTATGAATTCTTCAATCTCATTTTCTGTCAGGTGTCTTGTCACAGGTGGTTCAGTGACAATGCATTGTTGCCAATTAATTAAATCAGTATAATCAGTAGCTTCAAATTGAATAACAGGTACTGTGAAACGCCTCACAACTTTTTCCTTGTTTGTTTGCCTTGCTTTCTTTATTCGCCTCCACGCTAATTCTCTTATGGCGCTGCGGTCATCATGAATCATTGATGCTAGAATATTTTCTGGATTTGCAAAAAATGCATTTCTTTGTATGACAGGGTTTACAATATCCTTTACTTCGTCATTCAGTGTTCTTGTTAGTTCAATAGTTTTGAAAACATGTTTTGAGCCATTGACAAAAGACGTACTTTGCTTACTAGAAAACCACATTGGGATGTAGACCTTCATTATAAAAGAAGCAATGTTCATGAGGTTCTCAGATGGACTTACAGTTGAAACGTATAGACGAAGCAAACGATTTGCTGTAGTCAGCCATCGTGAATGTGCCATTTTGCCTGGACTACGATGAGCAAGATCTGGAGAGCAATATCCCTTTGTTATGGCCTGATGAATATCAATTAGATATTTTTGGTCGGTGCTAAGATCTTCACAGTCTACAGTTGGTTCCTCAGCATCAATCCTTTCAAACTTGACAATAGGAAGACTCTCACAGTTCTCTAATTCCCTGCCAATAGGACCGGTGAATCCGCGGGGGACAGATGTTTTTCCATCCAGCTTTGCAACTAAATGGCGTAATGGCAATTCATTGGCATGGAGCTGGCACACTAAATGTTGAACTGGCTTCTTCAGCTTCAATTCTATAAGCCTTATAACGCCTCCCTTTTCTCCAGTGTTGACTGCTGCACCATCGCATCCAATGGCAACAAGGTTTTCCAGGTTCATGTCATTATTTCCAATATACTCAAACATTCCTTTACATATTTCTTCAGCTGATCCAGAATTCACAGAATAATGGCCCAAATAATCTGAACCAGGTTCTCTCACTAAAGTGATATGTTCTTCTGTTACCTTCTTCTGATATACTTTGGACTCTTTTTTTTCTTGGAAGAGTGTAGAATCTTTTCGACCATCAAAATAGATTCCTCTGATTGGGACCTGATTTTGATCTTTCATAATTTCTGATCTCTTCTTTTGTCTTTCTCTTCTGATTTTACTCCTATCCACTACTTCAGATGTATTGTCAATAGAAACTTCTCCAATATCTTGCAATACTGCACTAACAATGAATGCTGCAGCTCGATCTGAAACTGCAGTCCTGTCACAAGCAGTAGCCACTGAAGGTAGATTTGTAGTTTTCCTTTTCTTGAATAATTGTTCTTCAGGTTGTTCGATCTTTCTCTTCGAGCTAACTGGCTCTGGAAATGTATCGTCTGATATTTCGCCAGATTCACTTTCACTATTTGATGTCGATGATGATAATTCAACATTTGTATCCTGCAATTTCTCCTGTGAAGATTCTTTGGTGGCCTCACAGCTTCTTTTTGCTTTCTTAGCAACGTAGATGCTTTTTTCTTTGAGAGTGTAATATCTACTCTATCAATAAACAGTTTTCTTTCACTCCTTTGATCTAAGAGGAACGTCACTTCTTCCTTTGGAACCGTTTTTTTTTGGGACAAGAACATTGTGTTAGTACTTTGCACTTGCACGCTGCAATGTCAAAAAGTTTTGTGTGTGCTTCTATTTTGAACATATCAATCTTTGCTTTGTAAGCTTCAGAATTTTTTCTGCTTTGGTATGGCTTCATAATGACACGATACTTTTCGTGGTAGCTTCTGAACATTGTTTCAATTCGCCTGTCTGACAGAATTGGGACGGAAGCACTTTCAAATTGTTTTCAATTTATCAACAACTTGTTCTAATATTTGAGATATTGAAGGATCTTTATTAGTATTCTGTTTCAAATCGTTTCTTACAAACAAGTAATATTTAAAAACTCCTTCGTATGTAGGAAGATTCCTGTGCCACAAATCTTCCCCCATACCAAACATGGGGCACTCAGTTGAGGCCCTGGTGATTTTGCACAAACTCGAGACATTTTGAAAGTATACAAATCTGAAAAAGAAAGAGCTAATATCAATTATACGTTAATTTCAGTTAATAGTACATGGCAAACTTAGGGCAACACAATACAGAAATGCAAAATATATAAGAAATATAGTTTAGACTATCTGAGTAACGCCAACAACAGAACACCCACCTGCTACGAGAGCGACAGCTACACTGAACCGAGGTACTCACGTGACAGCTGAGTGAGCTGACTATAGAAAACTGTTTTTAGAGAATAGAAACTTTTTTTAAAGGTTGACTGAGCTATTTTTATACAAGTGTGAATAAATTCTTGTCTATTGTGCATCGTGGACTCTTCTGTAATTATTGGTTAAAATCTGCTTTTTTCAATTCGCCTGTCTGACAGAATTGGGACGGAAGCACTTTCCCAAATTGTTTTCAATTTATCAACAACTTGTTCTAATATTTGAGATATTGAAGGATCTTTATTAGTATTCTGTTTCAAATCGTTTCTTACAAACAAGTAATATTTAAAAACTCCTTCGTATGTAGGAAGATTTCTGTGCCACAAATCTTCCCCCATACCAAACTTGGGGCACTCAGTTGAGGCCCTGGTTGATTTTGCACAAACTCGAGACATTTTGAAAGTATACAAATCTGAAAAAGAAAGAGCTAATATCAATTATACGTTAATTTCAGTTAATAGTACATGGCAAACTTAGGGCAACACAATACAGAAATGCAAAATATATAAGAAATATAGTTTAGACTATCTGAGTAACGCCAACAACAGAACACCCACCTGCTACGAGAGCGACAGCTACACTGAACCGAGGTACTCACGTGACAGCTGAGTGAGCTGACTGTAGAAAACTGTTTTTAGAGAATAGAAACTTTTTTTAAAGGTTGACTGAGCTATTTTTATACAAGTGTGAATAAATTCTTGTCTATTGTGCATCGTGGACTCTTCTGTAATTATTGGTTAAAATCTGCTTTTTCAATTTTTTTCAATATTGAAGGTCATTGTGGCACCTGAAGATATTAATGTTATGATTTTAAATTTATACCAGCTTATTTCCTCACTACTCCACACATTTTCCACACTAGCCAATTTGAAAATTCGAAAAATGAGTTTTTCACTGCCCTATTGATCAGTAGAGAGATCCTTTACGGCATTGTCACTCAGTGAAGTAAGAGGCTCTCCAATTGAGAGTTTGGTGAATGAAGGATCAATTTCAAGTTCGGTTGCAGTGTCTAGCATCTTGCCAATGTTACCTGTCCACTTGTTGTTAGACAAGGTCTTCCCATCCAGTGCTGTGATCAAGTGTCGCAGGGGTAACTCGTTAGTGTGGAGGGCACAAACCAACCAGATCAGCTTACGGCAAAGCTTGACCTCTACCCAATGCATGGAACCACCCTCCCAGCCAGTGTTAACATTTGTAGAATCACCTCCAATAGCCTGCAGGCTTTTATCAATGCCCTTCTTCTTCATGAAATCTACAAGATTATCAGCAATAACTTCAGCAGGTTTTTTTCTCGTTGAGCCTTTCTCAGGAGTGAAGAGGTAGAGATATCTTCCACCTGGCTCACTGGCTCTTCTTTGATGATGCTGGGGAACTGACGATCTGAATTGTCTGCTTTCAGCATAACTTTAGTTGTATCTTGACGGCCGTCAAAGAAGATGCAGTCAATTTCACCCTTCTTACAAAGATCATCAAATTCCTGATCCAGGGATCTCATAACTTTTATGGGCCCTCTTGACTTTATTGTGATCAACTACAAGTCTCTTGTCTTCTTCAGTGATCAAGCCAGCATCTATAAAGGCAGCAGTGGTGATGGCAGCTGTGGCACGCAGGTCAACACCATATCTGATGCTATGCATAGCAACATTAGGTATTTCTAATGTGTTGTACTCTGGCTTTTTATTGGAAGTTGAAGACGTGCTTGGTATTTCTAATGTGTTGTACTCTGGCTTTTTATTGGAAGTTGAAGACGTGCTCGGTATTTCTAATGTCACTTCATAACTTCCATCCTTTCCATCTTGAGCATCAGCTATTTGTTCTTCATTTTCATCATCAGAGAAAATTATTTTATTTGATGGCATTGAAACATCCTGCTTACTTGTCTGCTTATATTCAGCAAACCTTCTTCTTTCGTCTTCTTGCCGCTTCTGCTTTTTGACTTGTCTGTTGTGCTCAGGTTGATCTGGCAAGCCAATCTGATGTGGTCCAATAGAACCAGACTTGTCTCTCTGACCTTTAATGAAAGCAAGTTCCTTCACAGGGATCTTCATCTCCCTAGGGCATGTACAGTTAATGCGAGTTTCGTTTTTGCAACCAGCATCTGCAAGGCAGCCAAATTCAGAGCAGAGAACAATTTTACACTTGCAACTGAGGATGTCAAAAAGCTTGTCAAGTTTTGCAATGAAAGCCTCTTTGACATGTAGCTTTCCTCTCCCAAGAGATATGTTTTTGGCCTGCTCCCAGCTCTCTTGGATGTTGTTTAAGATTGTGACTCGTGAATTTACAACGGGGGCTACAAAAGAACTGTTTGCTCGTTCCCACTTTTCAAGCACTTTAGGGTAAATGTCCTTTGCAAGACTGGCTGCTGGGTAGTTTCTCACATCCTCACCACTTTGTTCTCTTAGCAGTAGCCCATATTTCAGAACGTCTCGCAGAGTTGGGAGTTCAGAGGGCAACAACTCTCTACCAGTTCCAATTAGGTTGCTCATATGTGTGAATGTCCCCAGTCTTGTCCTCCTTTTAGAAGCCATTGTAGGTCAATTCCCACTGGTTAGGATGGTAGCACTGACGGACAAGTAATCTTCAGCACACTGATGAATATGTTTCAACCTGTGAAATAAGCAAAAACAGCAGTGTATTATATATACAGCATATATAATTATTATAATAATTATTATATAATTCCACAAAAATGTCAAAAGTCACTATTTTTATGTAGCTTCTTACCAAGCAAAACTAAATTATATTAAATTAACAAAAATATCTTTAGAATTCCTAAGTCATGCTGCAACTTTTTAGCACCCCTCATATTTGGAATTTGAAAGTTGAAAAATTCGACACACCCTACTACAGTGTATATGTTTATTCCAAAAATAAATTTTTCTATTTTTCCTGAAAAGCAGTACATTGTAAGGGGTCAAATGATAGCTCAAACCCTAGGAAAGCAAGTGCCCAAAAGTTATGGGTAACTAGCAATTTTCACGATTTTCACATGCGAAAAAGGAGGTGTTGCACTTGTCACAAAAAAATGACGCTACACGCTAATGAACACCCTCCTTTGTGAAATTTCTTCTACAATAATGGTCACTGTAATTTTGGTGACAACTGCAGATTCTACCATCAGAAAATTTGCAAGATTTACGCGACATATGGAACCTGCCAATATGGTAAAAACTGCTACCACCATCATTTCCCGACAAATTAAAAGGACAAAGGACAAAGTGCAAAAGACAATAAGAAAAATGTAAAGAAAAATATATACACAAATAGCGAACAAAATAGTTTCAAAATCGCAGAAACAATACGACTGCTAAGTCTCATACAGCGCATGCAGTTAACACAGCTGGGAAGCCCAAAGCCAGATTGCTTCCTGGCAAGAAGCTTCCAAAACAAGGAGGCGGAAACGGATCCATCTCTGAGGACCACGGGGTTACTAAACCCGCGATACCGAAGGAAAACGAACTGAAAATGCGCAAGGGGCAACGCAATACAAAGAACATAAATATTGTCCTGGCTAATACTCAAGGAATAAAACCAAAAACTCACTAAACAAAGTTTCCTACCTGAAAGGATTTATGGACGAAACAAGGGCGGACATCGCCTGCCATCACAGAAACGTATCTTAAAAATTGCCAAGGAAACTGCGAAAACTGTGAATACTGTATTAAGAAGAAAGAGTTGCATATCCATGGTTTCAACCTACTAAGAGCGGATAGAACAGCGAGACGTAAAGGTGGTTGTGCGATTTATGTACATGAGTCATGTGACAGAGACAGGTAATAAGTAAATCAAACAGTTTAGTGGAACTCTCAGTAGTGAAAATAGAAAAACTAAACGTGGTACTGATAGTCATCTATAAACCTCCAAACACTCCAGCTGAAAAATTTTCGGATGCTATTGATGATATCAGAAACCAAATAAAGTCTGGAAACTCTCCATCCTCCAATATAATATTCTGCAGAGATTTTAATTTCCAATTTATAAAATACAAAAAGGTGGGTAGAAATATATATATATATATATATATATATATACCAGGACAAGGGGGCCACAAGAGAAGATCAGGAGCAAGCAAAAATGTTAATGGCTCTAACAAACGAGTTTATGTTGACACAAGAGATAATAGAAAACACCAGAAAAAATAACTGCCTAGATTTGGTATTCACGAATAACACGAACTATTATTCAACTATTATCTCAGACCACAACATAATCGAGATATCAACAAATATGGCAAAAGCATTAAAAGGTGATACCCATACTGAAGAAAGAAGCAAATTTAGTACTTTTAACTCAAACTCCAACCCTATAAATTGGAAAGCAATCAGATCATACATAACCCAAATAGGTGGAAAACAGTTTTCGAGAATAAAACAACTGAAGAAATGCGAACAACCTTGAAAGAAAATACGCTGAAAATTTTAGAAAAATATGCTCCGAAACCACAGCCAAAAGGAGAGGAACTGATTCGAGTCAAACGCGAACAATTTTCCGCAAAAGAGAGAGAGTAGCGGAGAAGTAGTAAATGTAATACAAGAAAAAATGAAGCATATCGATGAGGCCATACAAACCAGGATTGAGGGCCATACAGAGAAGGAAAAGGAAGTAGAAGTAATAAAGGATAATCCAAAATACCCCTATAGCTATGCGAAAAGAAAAACAAAAACGCATGCCACTGTCGGGGCCTTAAGGAAAGGGAATAATGAACTAACTTACGATCTAAAAGAAGGCTACGTCTTGGCCAATGTCGTAACACCGCTTCCCGGAGATCAGCGAAGTTAAGCGATATTGGGTCTGGGTAATAGTTGGATGGGAGACCTTCCTCCGTGTTCACATTATGTAGCGAACTGTGGTTCAGATCCCACGTAAAGCTGTAGGTCCCCTCCGTCTTATGACCTTAGATGTTGCGAAGGAGGTTAAATAACCCCCAATAAATTAAATAAATTAATTAATCTAAAAGAAATATCTGAAACATTGAGAGCCCAGTACAAATCAGTCTTCAGTACCCCAAAAAGTGACAAAGCAGTACCTGACAGATACTTTCTTTGAAGAGAAATTGCAAGGAGATTGTGTAATAGATTTTGATTTTACTCCGGAAGATATAGCGCGAGTTATCGGACAAATAAAATCACACTCAACTCCACGTACGGACAAATGGAACGTATCGTTGATTAAAAACTGTAAAAATTAAATAGCTGGACAGGGAGGAGATCCCAAGACTGGGGAAATACCGAGTATCTTGAAAAGAGCAAACATTGTCCCTATATAAAAAGGAGGGGATAGCTCTCAAGCAAAGAACTACAAACCGGTGTCTTTGACGTCCGATTTTACCAATGTATTTGAAAGAATAGTTAGAGAGAAAATCTGACTTCTTGGAGACACAAGAAAAACACAACGAAAATCAGCACTGATTCCGATTACGAAGGTCATCCCTATCATAACTTATACCGCACTATAACAATATTCTAGATGCACTTAACCCAGTTACCATCCCAAACACTGGAAAATAGGAAAGGCAAAATGTAGTGTTCCCATATTAAAAGCCCGACAAGGGACCTCTTGAACAGCAGTAGCTCAGCGTCCCACTATATATATATATATATATTATAGAGAGAGAGAGAGATACAAGGAAAAGTACCTCAAAAGGCCTTGCGGCCCATACCGAGGAGGTACCAATGGCAACGGGTGCCAGGGAAAATTTTGTAAAAGTTTATTTTTCTTTCAACTATCCTAGCAGTAGTAGAAAAATGGATAGAAAAGTAGAAGGCTCTCTCCCCACCCTCCGCTCCCTCCCTGCCAGAGGCAGTTACGGAAAAAGGTTGAAGAAAATACCTTGACCCTGGAAAAGTAGCCAAGGAAATTTTACAGGAAAGTGGAGAATATATAAATAGCTCTATATTTAGTTTGCTCACATGAGAGTATTCAGTACTTTGTCTAGCCTATTTTTAAACACATTTACACTTTGACTGGAAACAACCTCTGAGGGAAGTTGGTTCCAGATATTAACTATTTTATAGGAAAAGAAATTTCCGCAGACTGAGGTCCTAAATGTCTTTACACACTCAAATAGTGTGCAAGATTTCGTCTACCCTTTTCTTGAACTGATCCACAGAGGAACTGTTCACAACTTCCGAAGGTAACCTGTTCCATGTGTGTCAGATCTTATACGTAAAGTAATTCCCACACACACTAGTCCTAAACCGTTTCAAATCCAACTTCCAACCATTGTTGCGAGTTGGGTTATCATTTAAACTAAACATACTTCTAAAATCGACATCGTTGAACCCGCGTAAGAGCTTGAAAACCTCGATCAGTTGACCGCGGAGCCTCCGAGTTTCAAGCGAAAACAAGTTCAGGGCGCGTAACCGTCGATTGTAGCCCATATGCCTAACGGAAGGGATTAACTTTGTGGCCCTCGCCTGCTGCACTCGCTCCAGCCTCAATATCTTTCCTGAGGGTGGGCGACCAGAACTGCACAGCATACTCCAGGTGCGGCCGAACAAGGGAATTGTACAGTGAGAGCACAATCTCCTTGTTCCGAAACTGAAATTGCCTCCTGATATGACGCGTTCGGTGGAGAAGGGGCGAACGCAACATTTTCGAATTATGCCACAAAATGCAGTTAAAGTTTGTAAACTTTAAACCTTTGTATTTTTCCGGTTTATTGAAATGCTGTATGAATTTGAACACATATTTGAGTAAAATATTGTTGTGTAATATGTCGATATAATAAAACGCCAAGAAATTTTACAATATTATTTATTGATAGCTTCTGATGTTAACTGGTGTAATCCATTATTTGGTCCTCTTCGTCGAATGTTGTATTACCTGCTTCAACTGTTTCGGTTTCTTCCAGTTCCTTTAACAATCTTGTATAATAGTTCACTGCAGTTGCAGGCATTAGGTCTGATAATTCTTTGAGATCTTTTATTTTTTCCTTAGTTATTGGCAGCAATTGGGAATACTTTGGTTGCAGTGTCTGCTGGGCTAGATTGAATAAACTGACACTGTAGGATTTTTTCCCTTTCTGCAGTCTGACGGGATGGCTATTATCTGGGGTTGTGCGGTATGCAGTAGATATTACGTAGTCTTCTTTGTGTTGAAAGTCAAATATTAACTTTCTTGCATCTGTAAATTTAGTAGTTGTTGATTTCCTAATGACAATGCACGTTTTTAGGACGTCAAAATCGAGAAAATCAGCCTGTTTCATTTCTACAACTAGGAAGCGCTGCGAAACGGCTGTAGTTATGGCCGTAACATAATCTTTTTTGGTGTAAATAATATTGCTGTAATTATTTTTTATATTTTGTTCAATTTGGCCAAATTGAGCATCACAGGGCATTGTCGAGTGACCAGAAAGTAGATAGATGTGTTCAATGTGAAGCAATGATGCGGAGTGAATTTCTCTGAGATACATTAAAACCTAAATTTTACCGTGAAAGAGTGCAGACTAACATCTAATTTTTTGCATAGGTAAAGCAAAGGTTTTAAAGGATAATTATACGACAAAAAACTCATTTTTCGAATTTTGCGGCGTTCGCCCCTTCTCCACCGAACGCGTCATATAACCCAATAGTTTCTGGGCTTTCTTTTCCACCTCTACACACTGTTTCGTAAACTTAAGATCGCTGCTAATTAGCACACGCAAGTCCTTTTCTAAATCAGTAACCTCGATATTACTACCCAACATCGAGTAGTCCGACTTGGGATTGGCGTAGCCAATGTGCATCACTGCATTTACCCAAGTTAAACGGCATTTGCCATTTTTCGAACCACTTTCCTATCCTACCTACGTCCGCACGCAGTTCCTCGATCGCTTCGGGCGTCCCAACATTGGCCCCAAGCTTGATGTCATCAGCGAATTTGGCGATCCGACTGACGATGCCACCGTCGATATCATTTATGTAAATGATAAACAACAGTGGCCCCAAAACGGAACCCTGAGGAACCCCACTAGTGACCGAGGCCCAACCCGAACTAGCCCCTTTAATTACCAACCTCTGCCGCCTGTTCCTCAGCCAGTTTTCAATCCACCTACCTATTTCCCCACCGATACCCAGCGCGCGCACTTTCGCCATTAGCCGGCGGTGAGGTACCTTATCAAAGGCTTTCTGAAAGTCGAGATAAAGTATATCAATCGCCCTACTCTTATCGTACTCACTCAACATGACGTGGAAAAACTCGAGCAAGTTGGTGAGACACGACCTATGCCGTCTAAACCCATGTTGGGAGTCCCCAAGCAGCTTGTAGGAATCCAAATGGTCAACGATCCTATCGCTATTATCCTTCTAATAATTTACCTACAACTGAAGTGAGACTAATGGGACGATAGTTCCCTGGACTTTCGTGATCCCCTTTCTTAAAGATAGGGGTCACGTTGGCTTCCCTCCAGTCACCAGGCACCTGGCCCATCTCCAACGATTTGTTGAAGACTGTAGCCAGGTGGGGAGCCACCTGGTCGCGCACTTCTCGCAACACTCTGGGGAGAAACTGGTCTGGCCCAGGAGCCTTAAACGCGCTCAGTTTGTCTATTCTATCGAACGACTGTCGCGGTACATCTAACACTATCCAGGCCAGCACCTTCGTGCCTCACGCCTGGCTCGGGGATGACGCGGGTATCCTCCCTGGTGAACACTCCCGCAAAGTACTCATTAAGCACATTAGCGCTGTCCGCGTCGGAGGTCCGCAGAACGCCGCTTCCGTCCTTTAACGGACCTATCATGCTTCTAATGGGCTTTCTACTATTAACATAACTGAAGAATTCCTTAGGGTTCCCCTTGCAGAGGCTTGCCACCAGTAGTTCTTCGTTACGTTTCGCTAGCCTAACCTTCGCCTTCACTTCCCTACACAGGCGGACATACGCTTCATTGTTCTCGTGGGAACGATTGGCCTTCGCCCTCCTATACGCTACTTTCCTATTTCGGATAGCCGAAGCGATGTCACGATTGAACCACTTAGGCTGCGTTGAAGCAGGGGTGACCGGTTTTGAGGGTATGGCAGCAGATTGCAGCACCATAAACTCGTCCCGGAATGCACTCCACACTCCCTCAACATCGCCGCCAACCTCTAACCCCATCTCTCCTACGCTATCCCTGAGGCTAACAAAGTTCGCCCGCCGGAGA
Source organism: Bathynomus jamesi (assembly GCA_023014485.1). Classification (NCBI taxonomy): domain Eukaryota; kingdom Metazoa; phylum Arthropoda; class Malacostraca; order Isopoda; family Cirolanidae; genus Bathynomus; species Bathynomus jamesi. The sequence continues at coordinate 17,993 of JAJOZX010011093.1, read as the reverse complement.
TCGAGCTTACTGCCTCTCGAGTTACTACGCTTCACCCGAGGGACGCACACGCGGAACCTAATAAGACCGTGATCACTCCCGCCCAATGATTCGTCAACGGTGAGGCCAGTGACGAGGTTGTCTTCGGTCGTGAATACTAAGTCTAGAACGCTTTCGCCTCGTGTAGGCTCGTTGACCCACTGAGTGAGGAAGTTCTCATCAGCAAAGTCAACTAGCCTCTCCCTTCAGCATCGGCAGTCCTGTTTTCCCACTTTATGCCGCGACAGTTGAAGTCTCCTAAAACTACACACACCCTATCCCCTAGCAGGCTACTGAGTTCGGTGTACAGGGCTGTATCCTCCTCGAGGAGGAGATGCGGAGGTCTGTACACCAAGATTAACCTATAGTTCGTCCCTCCCACGTTCAGATCGACGCCAAGCAGCTCCCGTTCCGACCGGAACTGGCAGTCAACCAGACTCAACGTGTCTCTGACGTATATTAGTACCCCACCCCCCTCCCCACGGGTGCGGTCTTTGCGAAACATTCTATACCCGGGAATTTCGAACTCCCCAACGTAGTCCCTACGATCAGTATGAATCCAGGACTCGGTGATAGCAACGATATCCTGGTATTCTGATGCTAAGAGCGCCCGTAGCTCGCAAAACTTGTTCCTGATCGACCTAGCATTAAAAAGCATTGCACGGAGGGAGCTTCCCCTATTCTGACCGCCCCCTAGCACGACCCGTTTCCCGAACAGCCAGGGCTGTCGGGAGTTGAAGAGACCCTCACTAACGAGGGGGCAACTTCCGCAGGAGCCTGAGCCCCCTCCAACGTAGGAGGGGGGTCACCCACCTGTACCTGGACGCACCCTTCAGTTGAAGGTACGTCCGCCACCGGTTCATCATCATCCCTCCCCGGTGGGGGCCCATCATCTCTCCCCGGACTCGACCTCACCGTTCTGTATAGGTGCCGGTCGAGCAGCGCGCCTAGCACACCTTTACCCTTGTTATTGAGGTGGACACCATCTCTCTGGTAAAGGTCCCACCTACCTGAAAATGCGTCGAAGGTGTCAATAAACCTCTCGCCCAGCGGGACGCACAAGTCTTGCACCCTCTCGTTGATGCCAATGACCTTACTGAGTGCGTGGTCACTGGCATTCATTCGCGGTAAAATTCCCATTAACATTCCCCTGTCTGTCTTCAGTTTTAGATCATCTGCAAGAGACATGATCTCGGTGATGATCCCCTCTGAAAGACCTACCCTACCGCCTTTGAGGAACAGGTCGTTGCCACCAGCGTGGACAACGATCGCAGTCCTCCGACTAGCCACGCGCACCTTCTCTACCTCCTTCCTTAAGTGAGTCGTTCCACGCCCAGGTAAGCACCTTACCTTCCTCCCATCCCGGTTTGCCAAAGCAAAGTACTTCTCCTGGCCCCTGATCTGTGAGTCCCCAATGAAAACGGTGTCTTACTCCTTCGAGCACAGGAGACTAAAGCGGTTAGAGGTCCTGACAGGGGCAACTGGGGTCTCAGGCTTCGGCTTCGCAGCCTTCTTGCCTGAGACCTTTCGAAACCCGTCGCCACCCATACACGCAGTTACACCACCCGACCCACCCCGACCGGTAGCTACATCCTTCGGTTTCTTTGGGCCATCAGTAGGCCCCTTCCCACCCTTTTTCTTCATCGGTCCCTTCCCACCCTTCTCTATCGACCCCTTCCCACCCTTCTCTATTAGCCCCTTCTTTGCGCCCTCCACCTTACGCCGCGTTTCCAAGCATTCCACGTGGGTCGCTGGCGATTCCTGACACTAATTTAGGACCCTGGCCCCCGGTTGCACCTCTACCCTTTCTCCGCGGTCCCGAGATCTGTCCATTCCATCGCTGGACCGCCTTTCCACGGCAGCTATCCTATCCTGAATGAGCTCCGGGTTAGGCGGCAGTGCAGCCTCGTCAGTAACTGCCGCACCTCCAACAGCCGGTCTGGACGACTCGAGCCGCCGGACCCTCTCCTCTAGCTTCTCGTAAAACCGCATGAGTTCGCAAAAGCGGCACATGCTGGAGTGGTTGATCTTCTCGAAGCAAGCTTCTTTGAAGTTCGTCACCCACTGGTTCACTTCACACTTCGCACATTCAGCCTTCAATTTCTGCGGTCCAGTCATTGTAACTTTTTTTCTTTTTTCAAATTCTGAATACTCTGAATAAGATAAAGCGTTCTAGCAATGAAAACTCTCAAAAACGTTCTGACCAGTATATGAAAAGGGGTGGGGGGGTGAATTCTTCCCGCGCGTAGACGCATCCACCTATTTGCAAGTGACGTTCATCCCTTCCAGAAGACTACACCTCTCGTGCTGCCGCACCGACCAAAGGTCTCCCCAGGGCCGGACAGTCCCAAACGTGTCGCAGCTACCAACTGACAAACACTCGCGACGCAGGCGTCACGGATTTTCCGCCAGGAGCGACAGCGAGATGCAGCCCCTTACTAAGTCTTACTAGTCACTCACAAGCGGCCAGACTCTTAGAATCCAGTATTCAAGGGATATCCCACCAGACCCAGAGGCTACGCCCGAGACTTTACGCTGGCCTGGCAGCTGGGCAGTAAAGCTCTCTCACCTCAGAGCAGTACAGCCAAGCACCATCAGTTGGTCACCAAAGAACGGTCGCAGGGGGCTGGTCAGGCCATTACGCGTTAGGAATGGGCTTAACGGGGCACTAGCCACACTCCATTCATCGCGCCCCTACGCCTGGGACCCCTCCATCCCAGTCTCTCACAACCTACGAGCGTTAAATGGTGTTATTTATAGAGGTTCCAAAGCCTCTCTTCCCACGCATGAGGTAGCAGTCGGGTCCTAATAGTAAAAGAAGAGAAAAAGACAATACTTAGTTGTTTTTTTTATACCCCCTGAGAGAGAGAGAGAGTGTTACAAGGAGTTACAAGGAAAAGAAGTATCTCAAAAGGCCTTGCGGCACATACCGAGGAGGTACCAATGGCAACGGGTGCCACGGGAAATTTTCTACACACTCAAATAGTGTGCAAAATTTGGTCTAACCTTTTCTTGAACTGATCCACAGAGGAACTGTTCACAACTTCCGAAGGTAACCTGTTCCATGTGTCACAGATCTTATACGTAAAGTAATTCCCACACACACTAGTCCTAAACCGTTTCAAATCCAACTTCCAACCATTGTTGCGAGTTGGGTTATCATTTAAACTAAACATACTTCTAAAATCGACATCGTTGAACCCGCGTAAGAGCTTGAAAACCTCGATCAGTTGACCGCGCAGCCTCCGAGTTTCAAGCGAAAACAAGTTCAGGGCGCGTAACCGTCGATTGTAGCCCATATGCCTAACGGAAGGGATTAACTTTGTGGCCCTCGCCTGCACTCGCTCCAGCCTCTCAATATCTTTCCTGAGGGTGGGCGACCAGAACTGCACAGCATACTCCAGGTGCGGCCGAACAAGGGAATTGTACAGTGAGAGCACAATCTCCTTGTTCCGAAACTGAAATTGCCTCCTGATATAACCCAATAGTTTCTGGGCTTTCTTTTCCACCTCTACACACTGTTTCGTAAACTTAAGGTCGCTGCTAATTAGCACACCCAAGTCCTTTTCTAAATCAGTCACCTCGATATTACTACCCAACATCGAGTAGTCCGACTTGGGATTGGCGTAGCCAATGTGCATCACTTTGCATTTACCCAAGTTAAACGGCATTTGCCATTTCTCGGACAACTCTCCTATCCTACCTAGGTCCGCACGCAGTTCCTCGATCGCTTCGGGCGTCCCAACATTGGCCCCAAGCTTGGTGTCATCAGCGAATTTGGCGATCCGACTGACGATGCCACCGTCGATATCATTTATGTAAATGATAAACAACAGCGGCCCCAAATCGGAACCCTGAGGAACCCCACTAGTGACCGAGGCCCAACCCGATCTAGCCCCTTTAATTACCACCCTCTGCCGCCTATTCCTCAGCCAGTTTTCAATCCACCTACCTATTTCCCCACCGATACCCAGCGCGCGCACTTTCGCCGTTAGCCGGCGGTGAGGTACCTTATCAAAGGCTTTCTGAAAGTCGAGATAAAGTATATCGATCGCCCTACTCTTATCGTACTCACTCAACATGACGTGGAAAAACTCGAGCAAGTTGGTGAGACACGACCTATGCCGTCTAAACCCATGTTGGGAGTCCCCAAGCAGCTTGTAGGAATCCAGATGGTCAACGATCTTATCAGCTATTATCCCTTCTAATAATTTACCTACAACTGAAGTGAGATTAATGGGACGATAGTTCCCTGGACTTTCGTGATCCCCTTTCTTAAAGAGAGAGAGAGAGAGAGAGAGAGAGAGAGAGACAGACCTCAAAAGGCCTTGCGGCCCATACCGAGGAGGTACCAATGGCAACGGGTGCCAGGGAAAATTTTCTACACACTCAAATAGTGTGCAAGATTTGGTCTAACCTTTTCTTGAATTGATCCACCGAGGAACTGTTCCTGTTATTAAAAGTTTATTTTTCTTTCAACTATCCTAACAGTAGTAGAAAAGTAGAAGGCTCTCTCTCCCCCCTCCGCTCCCTCCCTGCCAGAGGCAGGTACGGAAAAAGGTTGAAGAAAATACCTTGACCCTGGAAAAGTAGCCAAGGAAATTTTACAGGAAAGTGGAGAATATATAAATAGCTCTATATTTACCTTGCTCACAGAGACACCGTGCAAGCGAACTCCTGCAGAGTTTTCTTATGTTTTAATCTTAAGCTATCAACGTGTTAAAGTAATTCCCACATATACTAGTCCTAAATCGTTTCAAATCCAACTTCTAACCATTGTTGCGAGTTGGGTTATCATTTGAACTAAATATGCTTCTAAAATCGACATCTTTAAACCCGCGTCACGTAAGCGTCGATTGTAGCCCATATGCCTAACGAAAGGGATTAACTTTGTGGCATTTTTCGCCAGTTTCCAATCCACCTACCTACTTCCCCACCAATACCCAGCGCGCGCACTTCGGCCATTAGCCGGCGGTGAGGTACCTTATCAAAGGCCTTCTAATCAATCGCCCTACTCTTATCATACTCACTCAACATGACGTACAAAAACTCGAGCATGATGGTGAGACACGACCTATGCCGTCTAAACCCATGTTGGAGTCCCCAAGTACCTTGTAGGAATCCAAATGGTCAACAATCCTACTCGCTATTATCCCCTCTAAATATTTACCTACAACTGAAGTTAAATGGTGTTATTTATAGAGGTTCCAAGCCTCTCTTCCCACGCATGAGATAGCAGTAGCGTCCTAATCGTAACAGTAGAGAAAAAGACAATACTAAAAGTTTTTCTTTTTTTTTGCAGTCAGAGGAGAACATCCCTAACCTAAGCTAAAAGGACAGAGTGGGATGGGAAGGGGTCCTAGTAACCCACGGGACAGGTTTGTACAACAGACTTCACCCGCCCTCCCGAAAGAGAGAGAACCTAAAGGAATTGGCAGCTAATTTCTCTAGAATCCCACGACTCGGGACCGGAGGGCTGTCACACCCCAAGTATAAAGTTTACAACACGCAGAAGGAACGTGCATAACCTTTATACCCCCTGCCGGGGAGAGAGACAGAGAGAGACAGAACTTGAAAGTTTTCAGTTTACGTTCTTCTGAAGTCAACCGTAATTTTAAGCTTTGAAGGATTTTGAGTTACGTAATTAATTCGGTATAAAACTTGAACTATCATGTAAACCATTAAATCTAGCATCATTTAGTTTTGTTTCAATATTTGGTTATCATAAAGGGTGTTATAAATTAAATTTAATAAAAGTAATAAGTTCAATATATTTCCAAATGTTTATTTTTGTCATATAGATTTCTGTAATGATATAATGTATAATTGTAACTCTTTGTGAACTACAATATTGTCGAGTAATAATTTGAACGCGAACGGAACTAAAGTTATTTTCTCTAAAACTGAGACAAGTTTATTATTCAGTCGATGTTTGTAGTATAGAATTTTTTTTGGCAGTTTTGCACCTGAACATTTCATTAATCCAGATTCATGCATGGTGCAATTGGTGCATATTACATTAAGTAGTTTAGCGCTTCATGCTATCCTTTATTTTCCATTGTCCAGTAATATGTAAGGGGCCATTCAAAAACCACGTGGTCCTTAAAGGGGGGGGGGTCCTTATTTGACCACCAATGGCCACATGGGGAGGGGGGTCTTGACGTTTAACCACGTTGCCAGTACTAAGCATTAAAATATCATGTTTATAATATTGTTTATCATATTATATATATATATAGGGTAGACTGGGGGTAAAACGCCCATGCGGGGTGATAATCCTATGCATATTTATTTCAAATGTAAATGACTGCGCATGCGTATGTAGGTTTCATCTTGTCCGCAAGGAAGTACATTTTACATAAGATTAAGGAGGAGTGGGGGTGACATCAGAAGACAACGTGGTTTTGGAGGTGGGTTTAAGTCATTGCCCACAAATGACCACAAAAGGCGGGGACGGATTTGAAAACCACCCGAAAAAGAACCACGTGGTTTTTGAATGACCCCCCCTAAGGGTACACAAGTCAAGTGTACGTATGGTTTGAATAAACTATGAAGCTATTCTTTTCATTATTCTTTTCCTACTTTCCTATAAATCTTTTTCCACCACTTTTTTGTCAGCAGTGGATGCGAAAGAAGGGAAGCCTTGTTCTTCCTGTGTGAAAGCTTTATACATTTAAAAGTATGAGTTTTCAGTGTTCTTTATTTTCATTTGCTTTTTTCTTTTTCCCAGCTTCCTTCTTGGGCTAGCCTAGAAAGGATCTTAAGGTCCTTTTTAGCTTGAAATTTTGTAAACGTTTACCCTTTGGTAAAATGTTAAAATACAGGGAATATAAGGGAAACCATTTATTTTCCCTTGTATACCTCACCAAAATTTAAAGACGTACTTTAAGCCGATAATGCAGTGACACTGTTCCTCTTAAGCCTCCTAAATCCGCTTAATCCCATTTCATTAGATAACCGCTTTATTTCCTCTGATTAGCGAGATGATCTAGATTCCAAACGTTTGGGTGTAAAATTTTCTGTTTAAAAGTCTGATTTCTATTCTAGTGATGTTAAAATGACTCTCGATAACCCTTTAGTTTTCAAAGATTAAAGTTAACTTTCATCTGTTTAGTTAAAATAACGCGTTTGAGTAAATAAAAGTTGGACAAATGAAAGTGTTGACATGTGAAAGTTAAGTTTTTCATCATAATTCTTTCTTAAAGATCGAATTTGAAAATGTTTGGAATTAGTGAAGTAAATTTGTCTCAGCGAAAAAAGTTAAAATAAGCCACCTTAGGCTTGAAGAATTTAAATTTTTATCAGTAGTTGGCTGTTTATTGACGAGAGGCTGCTGGCAATCCCGAATTCTAAAATTTTCTCTTTGAATCTTCATGCAAGATGAATGACTGTACAAGTCATTAATAAGCAATGGATCATCGTGGTAAAGGGCGGTCTGTAGATCTTGAGAGATCTGTTATTGCTGCACACGAGTCTGGAAAGAGTTATAGGAAAATAGGGGAGCTTCGAATTTCATTTACGACGATTGCTACAGCTATAAAGAAAGGCTTTGGAACAATCAAAACTTTTCAGAGGTATGGATGACCTTCCAAAATTTCAGAACGTACAACTAAAAGGATTGAAAGAATGGCTGCTGCGAATCCACGAGTGACTGCAGATGATAACTGCCAAACTTAATGACTGTCTGTGATCGATGCCCATCCCTCCACTGTACGTCGTACATTGAGAAAGAATGGTCCGCATGGAAGAGTTGCACGAAGAAAACCTCTGATAAGAAAATCGTACAAAGAAGCTTGTTTAAAGCACGCCAAGGATCATCAAAATGATGGATTTACATCCTGGAAGAAAGTTCTCTGGACAGATGAGACCAAAATTGAATTTTTCAGGAACAAAAAACAACGGTATGTTTGGCGAAAATCAAATACTGCATTTGAGGAAAAAAACATCAGTCCTACGGTTAAACATGGTGGTGGTAGTTTGCTTCTTTGGAAAGGCTTTAGTGCTTGTGATCCAGGAAAGTTTTTTGTCAGTAGAATCTTGAATTCGAAGAAATATCGGGAAATTTTAGAAGAAACTGTATTGCCTTCAGTTCGGGAGTTGTGAATGGTTCGCAACTGAGTACTGCAACAAGATAATGCTAAAAAACATAAAAGTAAGAGCACCATGAAATGGCTTCAACAAAAGAATTTCAAGCTTCTTGAGTAGCCTAGTCAAAGCCCAGATCTCAATTTAATCGAGAATTTATGGTTCTATTTTTAAAAAGCTGTCCGCAAGAGTAACCCTTCGAATATGAATGAATTGCAACAATTTTCTCTAGAAGAATGGGCTAAAATTTCTACAGAGAGATGTCGAAACCTTGTAGAAAAATACCCAAAACGAATGACTGTATGTCCACCTTTTGCTTAAATGACTTCAAAGTATAAAATAATTTTGTAAATAAATGTACGAAAACCTTTGCATTTTAACTTTTTTATTTTCCTCAAATTCTTTGATATTTTACATTATACTGTATGTTGGAGTTGAAATAATTTTTTATTTGTTAACTTTCCCAAACGAACAGTAAACTTTTCGTAACTACCTTAAACATGGTACTAAAGACAAGGATGAATATAACTGAAATATTTCTCCGTACAAGTACTTATGAGTGCCACTGTATATAAATTTATCATACTTTAAAAACGTTTAGTACGATGTGAAATATTTAACCAAATACCAACCTTCCCTTCGATTGTAAAAAGAGAAATAATATGTTTTTTATCTACAACATTGGTGGTCACGTTATTCTTAAAGGATGGTCCTGCTATTTATGTCATTGGTCCCGTTATTCCGGTTGGAATACCCGTTATTATCTCATTTTAATCGGTTTTACTTTTACTTAATTTGGCGGTTGCGTTTTCTCTTTTTCATTCACAACGGAAAATTCGCTTTTTCAGAATCTTTCTTTAATCTTTTTCTAAAGATATTTTTAATTGTTCCTTTGCTTCTTTCAATCCTGTCTCTTTTCAGTGTTACTCCGTTCTCCTCCATACACTTCGACATCGACAAAAAGACTAAATTACTCATCATTGTTGGAAAATCCTTTCGAAATTTTGTCGAGTAGTATAAAACTTTTCATATGAAAGCTTACCTTAATAAAAGGAATTCATTTACTGGCAGCCAGAAGTGTTAGAAAGAAGTCAACAAACTGAGACAATTAAGGTAAATGACCTCTTTCAGTAATGAAAAGTGGGCATCCCTTTTTTTCACCAATACTGATTCGAAAGCGGGAGAAGCTCTGAAAAGATAAAAAGCTTAAGAATGCGCGAATAAAGGAAATGAACAGCGAAAAAGTACCAGTAAAGGACAGATAAGAGAGACAAATAAAGTACAGAAAGGCCATAAAAAGGACAAATAGAGGCCAAAAAGGACAAAAAATATAATGTAAGAGACTCAAAACGGAGGAAGTTTGGAAACTGGTGAAAGGAAGTTTTAAAAAAATATAAAGTACTTAAAAATGCAATTATCGGGCTAATGAAAGTTGAAGAAAGACGAATGTTGCTTCCGAGTAAATAAAAAAAAATTGAAATTTTAGTATTAAATTTAGAATTATTTTCATTCACAAATACGGAACAAAAAAGAAAAAAGACTAATGTAACGCTACAGTTGTTTCTCCAATCAATTTAATCCTGAACTGAGTGTATTCATTACAGACATCGTATAGAACAAACACTTCATTGGACTTGAATAAAAAAGACGCCACAAATAATGTAAGAAGCAGTGCGGCAAACGTTTTATTACTACGCACAAATTCGACAGTTTATGGGAATCTTTACGCTTGAGGCAAGATTAAAAAAAATAGTTTAGTAGATATTCAAGCATATTTTGTTACACACACACACACAAACGTCCGCGCATCTCCGCATAAGCAAAATACCGACTTCTTTAAATCCATATATCTAAAAAATTAATTAGCTAAACATAATTACGCAACCTAACCTTAGCGTCATTGAACCAAGAAGAGCGTGATGAGTGTTTTGGAAGCAATTGAGGTCTCGAAGGGTGGTTTCAGTTAAGTCATTAAATAATTAAGTACTTGCTAATTTAGCCTAACGTAAGTGAATCAGAACCAACAAATTTTTTAATGTCCTTAGTACTAAAAGTGTAACCCCAGAAACATAATTACCCCACTACATCTATGAATTATCATACACTGAACTTCACTTATGCCCAGTTACCTACACACATACACATACATTATACCTTGTTAACCTTGTTTGGGTTCCGTGCGTCGGTCTTTCTTCACACGAGGGTCAAGCTGGTGGCCCCGCCTGTATATTTCGGGTGACTAGATTAGAAGACGCCTAATTTGACGCCAAAGCATTTCACAACGAGCACATGGAGTATGAAATTCAATTTGGTATAAATATATACGATACAGTATATATATATATATATATGTATGTATGTATGTGTATGTATGTATGTATGTATATATATATATGTATATATATATGTATGTATGTATATATTGTATGTATGTATATGTATGTATGTATGTATATATATGTGTGTATATATATATATGTATGTATGTATATATATGTGTGTATGTATATATATATATATATGTATATATATATATATATATGTATATATATATATGTGTATATATATATATATGTATATATATATATATGTATATATATATGTATGTATATATATGTATATATATATGTATATATATATGTATATATATATATATGTATATATATATATATGGTAATATTATGGTATATATGGTATATATATATATATGGTAATATTATGGTATATATGGTATATATATATATGGTAATATTTTGGATAATATTGTCGTTAGTGAAGGGGAAGTAATGCGCTATATTGATAAAATGAAAACGCGTAAATCACCGGGTCCGGATTCCATATATCCCATACAACTAAAAGAATTAAAAGATAGCATTGTTGTGCCGCTAACAAAGATTTTAATGCGTCTATTTCTGAGGGGTGCGTACCAGATAATTTCAAGTTAGCAAACGTAACACCTATCTTTAAGAAAGGCGATAAAGGTGCGGCGGGAAATTATAGGCCTATCAGTTTAACGTCTGTTGTAGGTAAGCTACTGGAATCAATAATTAGGGATCGTATAGTCGAACACTTAGAAGTGCATAATCTGGTCCGAAATACGCAGCACGGTTTTAGGCGAAACAAATCTTGCTTAACTAATCTTTTAGAATTTTTCCAAAGCGTGGTTAACGTTTACGATAGACATCGGGCGGTTGATGTAGTGTATTTAGATTTCAAAAAGCGTTTGACACCGTGCCGCACAAAAGACTGATTGAAAAAACTAAGGCTCATGGAATCAGGGGTGTAGTAATAAATTGGCTAGAAGAATGGTTGCGAGGTAGGAAACAGAGGGTGGTCGTTGATGGAGCGGAGTCGTGTTGGGCTAATGTAGCGAGTGGCGTTCCTCAGGGTTCTGTATTGGGCCCCTTGCTTTTTCTTATATATTAACGATTTAGATGTCGGCCTAGTCAGTACAGTTTCAAAGTTTGCGGATGACACGAAGCTGGGTGGTAGGGCGATTAATGACGAAGATAGAGGTAAAATTCAGGAAGATCTGAATAAAATCGTTGATTGGTCAGTCACATGGCAAATGAGATTTAACGTGGATAAGTGCAAAATTATGCATATAGGTTCGCGTAACGGTAATTTTGCGTATAGTATGTCAGGGAAAGATTTAACAAGCGTAGAGCAGGAAAAAGATTTAGGAATTATAGTCACTGGTGATTTAAAAATAGCGAAACAAAGTACAGCGGCGGTCAATAAGGCGAACAAAGTGTTAGGTTTTATAGCTCGAAATTTTGAGTACAAATCGCGCGATATTATAGTTCCTCTTTATAAATCATTAGTTAGACCCCATTTGGAGTACGCGGTCCAATTTTGGAATCCGCATATGCGCAAAGATATAGACAAAATCAAAAGAGTTCAAAGACGAGCAACTAAGATGATTCCGTCTCTTAGGTCAAAGTCGTACGAGGATAGGCTTAAAGAGTTAAAATTGACTACACTCGAGACTAGGAGGTTAAGGGGTGATCTAATCCAGGTTTTCAAAATTATGAATGGGTTTGATAACGTAGATAGAGATAGCTTTTTCGAAATATCTCAATATAATAGGACTAGAAATAACGGGTGTAAGTTGACAAGTAGAAGGTTCGAGACAGCAGTTGCGAAAAACTTTTTTACGCATAGAATAGTAAATAGCTGGAATAGTTTGCCGGTAGAAGTAATTAGTAGCACGTCTATAAACATGTTTAAGAATCGATTGGACGCGCATGTTGATAGAAAGGGTATAGTTTAAGGTAGTAAAATTAAGGCTTTGTGGGGATAGATCCCACAGCTCAACACAAGTGTTGTGGGATATAGGGAGGCAGCGTCTTGGGTTAGGGGATACTCTCTGTCCTTACACACCCCATTTAAAGAGATTCCTCTGCCGAGCGGTGCCCCCCATAGTACTGTGAGGTATTGAAAAACTCATGATCTTCACTTGCCCCGCAGGCACCTTTGAATGGGGGACCCATGATGGGTGCGCGCACGTTTCTGCATTGCTGTGCAGTCTTTGCAGCCACACCTACACTTTTCCTCGTGTGTGTATACACAATACACGATTACGAACACAGGTAGACCAGCCATGAGTGGATCCTGGGGTCTTTGTTGGTCTGAAACATTGTAGCATTGTAGTTGTATTATATATATATATGTATATATATATATATAGAGAGATATAATATATATATATATAGAGATATATATATATAATGTTATAATGTTTCAGACCAACAAAGACCCTAGGATCCACTCATGGCTGGTCTACCTAACTGTGTTCGTAATCGTGTATTGTGTATGTCCTCCGTGGTGGCGGAGGGGACCTACAATTTTACGTGGGTTCCGAACCACAAAAACATTAGAAACTTATTTAAAAACTGCCTGTAAATTGGCAACGACCAAGTTTTACGAAACTAAATAATTATCAATTTAAAAATAATTAATTATCGGTTTAAAACTAAAGATAGAATCTCTCGGTCCAGAGGAGCAAGTCATAATAGACTACTATCCACAAATATGTTACATTCTATATCTATTTATAACGGACATGCAAATATATCAGATCCAAAGAATCCAGTCAATTTCATTACGGTATCCATCAAGTCACGGTCCATATCGATTGCGGACCAAGTCAAAATTTACAACCATATACATTATCAATTTAAAAATAAATAATTATCGATTTAAAACAAGATAGAATCTCTCGATCCAGAGGATCAAGTCATAATAGACTACTATCCACAAATATGTTACACTCTATATCTATTATATAACGGACATGCAAATATATCAGATCCAAAGAATCCAGTCAATTTCATTACGGTATCCATCAAGTCACGGTTCATATCGATTGCGGACCAAGTCAAATTTACAACCATATACATTACAATATATACACATACGAGGAAAAGTGTAGGTGTGGCTGTAAAGACTGTACAGTAATGTAGAAATGTGTGTGCACCCATTATGGGTCTCCCATTTAAAGGTGTTTGTGGGGCAAGTGAAGATCATGAGTTTTTCAATACCTCACAGTACTATGGGGGGCACTGCTCGGCAGAGGAATCTCTTTAAATGGGGTGTGTAAGGACAGAGAGTATCCCCTAACCCAAGACGCTGCCTCCCTATATTCCACAACACTTGTGTTGAGCTGTGGGATCTACCCCCACAAAGCCTTAATTTTACTACCTTAAACTATACCCTTTCTATCAACATGCGCGTCCAATCGATTCTTAAACATGTTTATAGACGTGCTACTAATTACTTCTACCGGCAAACTATTCCAGCTATTTACTATTCTATGCGTAAAAAAGTTTTTCGCAACTGCTGTCTCGAACCTTCTACTTGTCAACTTACACCCGTTATTTCTAGTCCTATTATATTGAGATATTTCGAAAAAGCTATCTCTATCTACGTTATCAAACCCATTCATAATTTTGAAAACCTGGATTAGATCACCCCTTAACCTCCTAGTCTCGAGAGTAGTCAATTTTAAGTCCTTAAGCCTATCCTCGTACGACTTTGACCTAAGAGACGGAATCATCTTAGTTGCTCGTCTTTGAACTCTTTCGATTTTGTCTATATCTTTGCGCATATGCGGATTCCAAAACTGGACCGCGTACTCCAAATGGGGTCTAACTAATGATTTATAAGAGGAACTATAATATCGCGCGATTTGTACTCAAAATTTCGAGCTATAAAACCTAACACTTTGTTCGCCTTATTGACCGCTGCTGTACTTTGTTTCGCTACTTTTAAATCACCAGTGACTATAACTCCTAAATCTTTTTCCTGCTCTACGCTTGTTAAATCTTTCCCTGACATACTATACGCAAATTTACCGTTACGCGAACCTATATGCAAAATTTTGCACTTATCAACGTTAAATCTCATTTGCCATGTGACTGACCAATCAACGATTTTATTCAGATCTTCCTGAATTTTACCTCTATCTTCGTCATTAATCGCCCTACCACCCAGCTTCGTGTCATCCGCAAACTTTGAAACTGTACTGACTAGGCCGACATCTAAATCGTTAATATATATAAGAAAAAGCAAGGGGCCCAATACAGAACCCTGAGGAACGCCACTCGCTACATTAGCCCAGCACGACTCCGCTCCATCAACGACCACCCTCTGTTTCCTGCCTCGCAACCACTCTTCTAGCCAATTTATTACTACACCCCTGATTCCATGAGCCTTAGTTTTTTCAATGAGTCTTTTGTGCGGCACGGTGTCAAACGCTTTTTGAAAATCTAAATACACTACATCAACCGCCCGATGTCTATCGTAAACGTCAACCACGCTTTGGAAAAATTCTAAAAGATTAGTTAAGCAAGATTTGTTTCGCCTAAATCCGTGCTGCGTATTTCTAACAAGTTTATGGTATTCTAAGTGTCCGACTGTACGATCCCTAATTATTGATTCCAAAAGCTTACCTACAACAGACGTTAAACTGATTGGCCTATAATTTCCCGCCGCACCTTTATCGCCTTTCTTAAAGATAGGTGTTACGTTTGCTAACTTGAAATTATCTGGTACGCACCCCTCAGAAATAGACGCATTAAAAATCTTTGTTAGCGGAACAACAATGCTATCTTTTAATTCTTTTAGTTGTATGGGATATATGGAATCCGGACCCGGTGATTTACGCGTTTTCATTTTATCAATATAGCGCATTACTTCCCCTTCACTAACGACAATATTATCCAAAATATTACCATTATCAAAAGGTATTATGTCTATGACCGTAGGGATATTCGTTACATCTTCTATAGTAAAAACTGACGTAAAAAATTCGTTTAGCAAGGTAGCCATTTCCTTGTTTTCAGTGACTTTATCTCCATTTACATTTTTTAATGGACCTAAGACACTT